>CAUYON010182265.1:0-22127 GCA_963573935.1 Arctocebus calabarensis | reverse complement strand
GCTATGGCATCACAGCTCACAGCAACCTCCAATTCCTAGGCTCAAGCGAGTCTCTTGCCTCTGCCTCCCAAGTTGCTGGGAGTAACAGGTGCCCGTCACAATGCCCGGCCATTTTTTGGTTGCAGCCATCATTGTTGTTTGGTGGGCCTGGGGGCTGGATTCGAACCTGCCAGCTCAGGTGTATGTGGCTGGCACCTTAGCCGCTTGAGCCACAGGTGCCAAGCCTACAAACATAGTTTTAAGCAGAGTTTGAGATTGCCCCTCCTGCCCTGTCCTCACCCCTGACCTACAGGCCTCCTGCTTACCCTCACCTGCCAAGACCCAGCTGAGAGTCTTTGTCTTATGTAAGCTGGTCACTGAAACTCAAAGCACTCTTTGTCTTCTGTGGTGGTGCCGTACTTAAGGATCGCTTCTTATGTCATATTCAATAAGTCTTTGAATACCCAGTATTTTTTTGTCTTTATTTTGTTTTTAACTGATCCTCCTTCTCCTTTATATCTCCCACAATACCTTTACATACTGGGAAAAAAAAAAACTGTGAAAGTGGCAGAAGTATTTTATAGTTGCTTTTTTGGACTCTTCTCATATGTGGATGGATACTACCATAGACAACAATAGCCACAGCTAACATTTATCAGGAGCTTACTTCACCATGGAGCACTATATTAGCGTCATATAATTTAGATTGCTTTTTAGCAGTAAGTACCAAAGACCAAAGTGAAGTGGTTTAAACAATAAGAAATGTTTTAGTCTCACTAATTAAGTCCTAACTTCTGCAGTTGGTTAATTTAGCAGCTGAGCACTATCAGCAAGGAACATCCGCCTCAACAAGCTAATCTCCGGTCTTCCTCAGGCTTGTCACACATGGTCACAGATAAATTACAGTAGTTCAGAACACATTTTTGTAAGATACCATCCAGAGGTAAAAAAAGCTATTTCCTCTATGCCAAGACAAAGGAACCTTGTCTAGAGTTACCCCAGACTCCCCTGAAGCACAGGGCTGCCCAATATCAGAACAGAATTAGGGTCCTATTTATAAAGAAGTAGATAGTCAGGAATAAGATATGATTCTTTTTTCTTCTTCTTTTTGAGACAGAGTCTCACTATGTTGCTGTCAGTCAAGTGCCATGGCCTCACAGCTCACAGCAACCTCAAACTCTTGGGCTTAAATGATTCTCTTGCCTCAGCCTCCCAAGCAACTGGGACTACAGGCACCACCACAAGGCCCAGTTATTTTGTTGTTGTTTATTGTCATTGTTTAGCTGGCCCAGGCTGGATTTGAACTCACCAACCTGGGTGTATGTGGCCGGCACCCTACCCACTGAGCCAGGGGCGCCACCCAAGATATGATTCTTGAGCCAGCAAATAACAGTGTTTTGCCACAGTATACACTGTCATTGATCCTCACATCAGCCCAACATGGTTTTATCCTTATTTTGCAGCTAGAGAAACTGAGAAGTTAAATGCCTCGCCCCAAGGTCACACAGCTATTAGTGAGGGGGCTCCAAATCCTGGCCCCATCACTTTAAATAGTCTTTGATAATTGTGTGTATTAGTATTTTTTATTTATGAACATTAAAAATCAGTTCAGGCTCGGCACCTGTGGCTCAAGCAGCTAAGGCGCCAGCCACATACACCTGAGCTGATGGGTTCAAATCCAGCCCGGGCCTGCCAAACAACAATGTCGGCTGCAACCAAAAACTGGCCGGGTATTGTGGTGGGCACCTGTAGTCCCAGCTACTTGGGAGGTGGAGGCAGGAGACTCGCTTGAGTCCAGGAATTGGAGGTTGCTGTGAGCTGTGAAGCCACAGCACTCTATCCAGGATGACAGCTTGAGGCTCTATCTCAAAAAAAAAAAAAAAAAAAATCATTTCAACAGGTACAAATAGTTATGTTCTTCCTGGTTAGAAAGCTTAGCTCATTAGAAAGATTATCCTAAGCATCCCAATCTTATGTTTCCAATTAGTATAATTGGTCTCTACCATGAATAGTAATCCAGTTTTCTTAGAGCCTTGGGAAGTTTCCATATAAGGTCCTAGTTAATAGTGACCATCCTGGGCAGTGCCTGTAACTCAGTGTGTAGGGTCCTGGCCACATACACCCAGGCTGGCAGGTTCGAACCTAGCACAGGCCAGCTAAAATCAACAATGACAAATGCAACAACAACAAAAAATAAATAAATTTGTAAAAAGAAATATATATATATATATGTATGTGTATATAGACCATCCTTCTTAAATAGAACCTCCCCTTCCAAATCCCATGCTACCCCTTCCCACTTTCACTTTTCTCTATTAAAATAATACGGATCTCTCTTGTGCTAAATATTTTTACTGGTTTAATATTCCCTATTCCAAGATGTAACTTCCATTTTGGCAATGGTTTTGTGTATTTTATTTACTAGCATAACCTTAACTTCTAGAATAGTGCCTAAAATGTAATAGGTGGTCAGCAATACTCATTGAATTAATGATATAAGACTTGACAGGAGAGATTATGGGAAAATTATAAATACTTAATGGATTCTATATGTGTCAAATTTTAAAATTTCATATTTTTTAACTTTTGAAAATGATTTTGTTTTCTAGGGAAAATCCAATTGTTGGGAAAACATTTTAGAGTCTGACCAATTGATTTCAGAAGAAGAACTGGAAAATAATTATATTTCCTGGAGTTTTTCAATTCATCATATGTTTTGTTCATAGTATTTAAGAATGAACATTGGCTTCAATGTTACCTGCATTCATATAATATTTAATATTTAATAATTGAAATTGTTTGAGAATCTTGGTATTGATGCATTACTAGAGCATTTAAAGCCCAGGATTCTTTCGTGTCCAGATCCATATTTCTGCAACTTCTTTTTGACAGACTCTTCCTAAAGAAGATTCCTTAAGAAACTTTGCAACAAAGGGAGAACTCTTCCATAGCAAGACAACATCTCTTCTTATAACACTGTTCTGTGGACTTGTTTTCACTACCATTAGTGCCTGCTCTCTACTGCCAACATTATGTTTTACTAGAAAATCCCAGTCCATGACAATTCAGAGCTTCTCATTTAGTTCAGCTAGACCCTCTTTCCTCAAAAAAGAAAAGAAAAAAGTTTTTCCTTTGGTCTATCAGTCATTACAGGTTATATTAGAGATCTCTACAAAAACTTTAGAAAACTGCCAGAGCATCCTTGAAACTTGGTAGATCTTTTTGCCTTCTTAAAGATGTAAACACAACTCAGATAGGAAGAATCAGGGAATATATGCTATTGTGTGCATCTCGTTTACATTTGGAATGAGTGATGGCAGATGAAATATAATGAGACCATTAAATTTTTCCTCATTGTTTTAAATATCTGGTACTCATTTTCTTGATTTGAGAGTTCAGATTATCATGACTTTTAAGGACATCTTTTCTGAAAAAGAAGAGAAAGTAAACAGTAGATGAAAGTGGTAGGAAAATCACTTGACTTCACCTGCTATTTCATGTTATAAGAAGGGCCACCATAAGGATGCCCTCCTCATAGTGTTAGGTTGTGATTTAACTCGAGAACAGTCACTAGGCGCACTTTAATAATCTGGACTGCCCCAGATTATACTTCCGATACTCTGTGGTATCTAATCTTTATGATCAGTTGAATGATCAGTGTTTAAGTTTAGAATAATGCTTTCCTGGAAATGTTTATATTTCATTACTATTTCCTTATTGCCTGCTAGCCAAATGGAATTTGGGCAGGCAACTATTTGAATACTTTCTTCCCCTAATAATTTTCTTTTTGTCCTAAAAACCCTAACTGTAAATAAGCAGTCGAAGCAAGTTGCCACTTTGAAGTTAAGAGGGAAACACTTGGCTTCATCAGTATTAAAAACCTTTTTTTGTCTTTTTTAATTCAAAACATTTTCTAAATGTAGTACTTTGAACCTTGGAGTATTTACATATGTTTCTATTTAAAACTGTGACTTATTAATATAAGTCTAGCTAGTAGTGCTTTTTTTGTCTCCCTGAGCATAAGCTATATTTCAAGATATGCTTTGCCAATTATGTTATTGGTGGGCAATTGTTTTTAAAGTATATTATTATTAGGTAATTATTTTTAAAAACTATTGGCACATAATCAAAGTTGTTCCATAAATGTAAAAAAGCAATGTATTTCTCTAAATGACTATAAAAACCAGTTGGTTATATTTAAGAATCAGTACTAGTCTGCATTATGGTAGATGACTCTTGACCCAGTTTAAAGACAAGTTTGAAAAATTCCTTTTGGCTCGGCACCTGTAGCTCAAGCGGCTAGGGCGCCAGCCGCATACACCGGAGCTGGTGGGTTCGAATCCAGCCCGGGCCCGCCAAACAACAATGACAACTAAACAAACAAAAAAAAAACATAGCTGGGCATTATGGCAGGTGCCTGTAGTCCCAGCTACATGGGAGGCTGAAGCAAGAGAATCACTTAAGCCCAAGAGTTTGAGGTTGCTGTGAGCTGTGATGCCATTGCACTCTACACAGGGCGACATAGTGAGACTATGTCTCAAAAAAAAAAAAATTCTTCCTTCAAATTTTATGAATTTGTAGATTCCATAAACTGTGCTAATTTTTAAATGTGAATGAATTTAGCCATTTAATACATTTCTCAGTCAGATTGAGTCTCTGAAATGTCTACCTGCCGGGGACAAGCAAGTATTACCAGGTACCAGTCATGACTCTTTAGTGACTTTTTGGTCCTCTGTTATTTTTTAAGGCAAAAGAAATATTCTCCAAACATTTATAATATCAAATCCCGAATTATGGTTGGTTTTGAAGAGCATGGCATGATAAAAGGGACTAAGGCTCTACATGCGCAAGTCTGGATTTGAAGGGGAGAGTTCAATCATTTAGTCATTTTCTTCACATAACACTTTTAAACAGCCAGTTTGCCTGGAATTTACCAGCTTGGCACAGTCTGAAAAGAAGTAATGTGAAATTAAATTAATTTTCTTTGAAAGTCTTTTGAAAAAAGAAGCCATACTAGTAGGCCCCTAAGATAACCAAGGAATTTGCTTCCAGAGGCCTCATTCCTCTGCTATTAATCATGAATGCTTTGATTTTTACTACCTGATTTACTTTCTCTGTCTTTTCCACATTTAAAAAAAAATACATAGCAGCTTAGTTCACCCTAAAAACCTGAAAACCCCAGGAAAGAAAGAAAAGGATAGTATGAGGAAATTAGCCATAACTGCCAGTTCTGATTCTAATTTAACCTTTTCCATCAATTAAAATTGTGTTGATCTGTTGCTTGTTTTGTTGTTTTGTTCTTATTTGGCTTTTTTAGTATTCATTTAATATGATGGGCAATAGCAAAAATTTTACTCCCAGGAATATAATTTATCAAAGTGAACTGTTTTATTTGCCAAAGAAATAAGTTTTTAATATCACGGGTAATGGTTAAGTGTCAAAACTAGGCTTTTTTTATTATACAAAAAAAAAAGATGACAGCACTCTCCGAGGGCAACAAAAGTAAGACTTTCTCAAAAAAAAAAAAGTGACAAATGATGTGGCATTTGTTTCTGAAGTCTGATTTAATTCATTTATCAGAAAGGTACGTTCATGACACATTTTAAAAAACAGAGTGTATTTGTAAATGAAAGCACCTTTATTTTGTCCTAACGGTACATCCTATAAAGATAGAATTCTGCATAGCCTTTTTTAGTTGTCCTCACAGTATGTGAAAAATACAAAACTCATTCTAGAGTTAAATTACCAATCTTGATTTATATTATCTGCTTTCATTTTTATTAACTTGGAAATTACTGTTGCTAGTAAATATTCGTTTTTACAGTGTCCACTTTGAAAATGTAAGTTATCAAAACTTAATGTAGTGAATTTGTGTAACCATGTTGTATTGTTCAGAATGTATTTTTATTTAAATTTTATTTTCTTATCAAGAGTATATTATAAAAACTAAAAACTTTTGTAACTGTTGCTTGGAAATAACTCAAATAAATTACAAGAAGTCTGTCTATTCTTTGTGAGACTTTATTTTCTTACTGATGTAGGTATTTCTTTTTTGTTTAAAATTATCATATCTTGCCTATTACTAAGGGAGTGAGAAAAAGAAGAATGAAGCCATGTGGAAGTGCTCAGTGCTCTTTTCTTGCACTCTTCTAGGCCAGTTTTGGATGGGCTGTGTTTTGGTCATTCATTGAACAGACTTGTGTTGAGGACCTATGATGTTCAGGCCCCTTGCAGGCACCTATCACTCCCTAGAGTCATGTCTGTCTAATGTAAAGGAATATATTCCATTCCTGTCTGGGTAAATAGTTTACAGCTGAGTTTTCCAGCCTGTGTTTAACTTTTTGAAGAATTCCACTTTCTACCCTCAGGAAAAAAAAAAAAAAAAAACAGCATCAGAGCCTGTGATTATTCAGGTCTTACATTGACCCTCACAGGTTAACCTCCCCTATAGATTGATCTTCAGTGCATCATCCTTTTGGATGTTAGAATTTAACCAAAATGTGCCATTTTGATGAGTTATGTAGAGTAGCAGTCCCCAACCTTTTTGGCACCAGAAACCAGTTTCATGAAATACAATCTTTCTACGCAGTGCCAAGCTGGACCGGGTAGGGAAAATGATGTAGGCAGAGCTGAGAAGATGATGATGACAGGAGTGATGGAGAGTTGCTGGTGGCTGTGAATACAGATGAGGCTGCTTTGCTCGGCACAGGCTGCTCACCTCTGTGGCCTGGTTCCTGAGTTCATGGAAGATAATTTTTCCACAGGCAAAAGGTGGAGGGAGGGCGGCACCTGTGGCTCATCGAGTAGGGCGCCGGCCCCATATACTGAAGGTGGCGGGTTCAAACCTGGCCTCGGCGATAGCTGGACATTATGGCGGGCGCCTCTGGTCCCAGCTACTCAGGAGGCTGAGGCAAGAGAATCGCCTAAGCCCAGGAGTTGGGGGTTGCTGTGAGCTGTGTGACACCACGGCACTCTACCAAGGGCAACAAAGTGAGACTCTGTCTCTACAAAAAAAAAAAAATCTTTGGTGCTGTGGGGGGAGGCAGAGCTCTGCAGCCTGGCTCCTAACAGGCTGCATCTGCCCAGAACGTGTCCTCAGCCAGGGGTTGGGAACACAGATGTAAAGAATATAAAGTGACAGCACCAAAGCCCAGGTTAGTGGGTAACTTGTGCTCCCAATAAGAGAAGCCAAGATCCTTCCCCAGGTATAAAATAGAACTTGTGAGACATAAGGTTCCGGTCTATGATATGAAACATTTAGTTCTTTAAGAGAGTGGGGGCCTTAAGGTTGGAATTTCCCTTTCCAAATTGTATGATTCCAAAATGGGAGATACCTGAGGCCAAGCAGAGTCCCCATATTACTTAAGAATAAGAAACAAGACAGCTTGGGCCTTCCTACTACGAGTAAGTGACCAGTGCCAACCTGCAAATTCTTCAGAGAATCATCTGTCTTGAGCTGACATAACATGCTCAAAAATAAACTGACCAATATTCAGAGAGACCTCATACACATCCTTACCTGAGGTTTGGTCTTTTGTGGCCAAAATGTTTAATTCCTTGGCTTGCCATTTTGCCATTTGACTGCTTAGTTTGGGGACATCATTTGCCACCATACTTTGGGCTTATACCTATAATTTATATTGACAGAAGAGGTGTGAATTTTAATTAAAATAAAATCCTAGTAAGTTTCATTCTATTGGCTCAGTGCCTGTAGCTCAAGTGGCTAAGGCACCAGCCACATACACCAAAACTCGAGGGTTCGGCAGCCCGCGCCTGCCAAGAAACAATCACAAGTACAACCAAAAAATAGCCGGGAGTTGTGGAGGGCGCCTATAGTCCCAGCTACTTGGGAGGCTGAGGCAAGAAAATTGCTTAAGCCCAGAAGTTGGAGGTTTCTGTGAGCTGTGATGCCATAGCGACAGGGTGACAGCTTGAGGCTATGTCTCAAAAAAAAAAGTTTCATTCAATTTTCTGCCTTACATCTTATATTCCAAATCTTCTTTGCTTCATGCTATCAAATAAAACCTTTGTAGTTTTCACTGATTTGCCTTTTGAGACAGACTTCATATTTAGATAAATTGCACTCATCAAAACAATATTATTGTCCACATTGAACATATTTCTCAACTCCCATCAAGAACCAAGAAGAAAAACCACACTGCCTGCAGAATTAAAGAAACACCCGTTACTTTAGATGGATTCTCAGTACAGAATGGGGTAAATGATCCCTAGAGATATAAATCAGAATCTCCCTAAGAAAAATAGAGGGGACAGGAAAGGAGGGCCTATAATGTGAAAGATGTAATCCACACTATAAGTTTACATTTGAAAATAGACATTATTTTTGCCATACCCACGTACAAACTACCAAAAGTAAAGATACGATCTCTAACTGATATGTGTTCATAGATGAGGCCATGGCAGAGAACTTTGGGGCCTGAGATTTTTGTGTTCGTGTGAGCATTTGTTTTTAAAGCTAAGGAAATACTGGAATATAGACTAAAGTGAATTCCAAGTCTTAACCCTGAGTCTCAGTCCTAAACTGCACATCAAAATTGTGTTTCAGCAGTTAAGTTTACAACAACAATCATTGCCTTTCTCTTCCCAGGCAGAGAGAAACCACACAGCGTACTCGAGACCACTCCAGGCTGGCCAGAGTAGCGTGAGCGAGGGGGAGTGAGTGAAAGGCAGGAGACCAGGCCAGTGGAGAGGTCAAGCGGCTTAGTGATGTGATCCACCTATCTTTTCTGGATTGCTCTGACTGCTGTGTTGAGAAAAGTGCCAGGGAGGCTGTAGGAGGAAGCAGGAGGACACGGTGGGCCTGCCAAGTTCCCTCAGGGCCGTGCTCATACCTGTTGGAGACGCTGAGCACTACCAACCTTTTGTTCTAGGGGTCTCTTCTGTACATTGTAGGATGCTTAGCAGCCTCTATGACCTCTACTCACTAAACGCCAATAGCAGTTCCATAGTCGTGACCCCAAAACTCTTTCAAGACATTGCCGAATGTCTCTTGGAAGGCAAGATCCTCTCCTAAGGAGAACAACTACTTTGTGAATCATCCAGGTGCTGCTTTGTCACCAGCAGAGCCAGCCTTATGCAGAGATGGAGCAGCCAGTGGCTCATCAAGCGTGGTCCACAGTGGACACCCCACAGGTTGAGCTGGCATCAAGGGATCAAAGGAGGACTACCAATGTTTGAGGTACCTCTCAGACCTCTCATGAGACTGGAGATTGGGCCCAGGCTTTGGAGTAATAATAACATTTATCCAGAATTTCTTGTGTGCTTCAGGTTAGCAGAGGCACAAGAGCACTATAAGCCCCATAAGCCCATCTTTGTGGCCCTACAAGGAGCTCTAGGAGCCCTGAAGGTTGTAGGTTCTGAGGAGCACACCTCCCGGTCCATTTGTCTCCTTTACAGGACAAGAGACAGGTTCCAGTGGAGAGAAGGCCAGAAAACAAGCCCTTCCTGAATCCCCACCCTGTGGGGCCGGTTGAACTGGAATTTCAGGAAATTGCAGGAAAACTAGATCCAGGTTTGAGAAACACCCCTTGAACTGTGACTGCAAACCCCTTTGCTAGGATGGCTGAAAAAGAAAGGATAACTAAATTTCGGCAACTTTCGCTGACTGCTGTGTGGAATTTACACAGGTGTGCAGATTGTACCACTTGTTTCCCTTTTGCCTGTTAGTGGTCTGTTTCTAAAAGTTTTCATATTTAGTTTATTTTGTTGTAGCTGGAGGCCACCCATAAAAATACAGATCCCCACTTTGGATACAAATCAGAGGTGATTTTATTTACTCCTGCACAGGGGAGCTGCTGCAAAAAGGCAGACGGCCCAAATCAGATGGTCATTTATTACATCCGTACAGATGGACCGCTGCCCCAAAGGGCAAAGGGCCAAATGAAGTGGTTACATCTGCACAGACGGACTGCTGCCCCCAAACGGCAAAACGGCCTCTAAGAGAAATGCAGGCAGCCTTTTATACCCATTTTGTGCTGATGTAGCAAAGCAAGCATGTACAAAAGCAAAACTTGGCGGGTTACAAGGCGGAGTCGCAGGTAGTTGGCTCACGGGGGTAACTCAGTAACCATGGGGACAACTTGGAAAGCCCAGTACCTGGGAAACTCAGTTTCCTGGGAATCTCTGCTTGAGTGAGTTTTTACCATTGTTTAGCTGGCTAGGGAGGTTGAGGAAAGTTTCTCATAATTGTGTTTAGACGTTCCCAGGGAGTCAGGGAACTCAGAGAACTTCCTTGTCAGAAACCTGTTCTCAGAATTAAACCAAAAAGGGGGGTTTGAGATGGACGGGGACTCAGGCTGAAACAGTCAGGGGCCTTTAGGGGTCTTCTTGCCGGGTCAGTTACTACAATTTCTCAGTATGTGGATAAAATGTTTTCATAGAGAGTGATTAGACTGAGGCTTATCGATCTCGTAACTGAGCAAATCTCTTTATTTTCCTCAGTGTTTAACGTGTTGGGAGGGTTTGAAACACAGCAGATGACGTGGACCAGCAACAAACTACCAACACTGAAGAGATGGTGTCTTCCTGGTTGCCCCTCCATTGGGAGTTGGCCGAAACAAAGAGTAAATCTTGAAGGAGACTTTCTCCAAGTGCCTCTTTAAACATATAAGACATGCAAAAGAGAGACCTGCGTGCATCACATTTTGATATTAAGAAATGACCAAGGATTCTTCCACTCCTGAAATGAGTTAATTTGTAGATAACTCCTAACTTATTAAGCTAAATGTCATTTTATTGTCCTCCAACAATTCCAATAAATGTGATCACCAAGGTGGGGGGAAAAAAAACATGTTGGAAATTTTCAAGATCCAATAGGGCATTTAATTATAAAAATTAGTCTGAGATAATGATTTGCCTCATTGTCTTACTACAAATGTTTTTGGAATTTAATACTATAGTTTTCTTTTAAAACCACTAGCAAGGGCGGCAGCTGAGGCTCAGGGAGTAAGGAGGCTGAGGCAAGAGAATCACCTAAACCCAAGAGCTGGAGGTTGCTGTGAGCTGTGATGCCGCAGCACTCTACCGAAGACAACAAAGTGAGACAGAGTCTCACTTTGAGACTCTGTCTCTTATTAATAAAAAAATAAAAAAAACCAAAAACTCCAGTTGGGTCCCCAGATGATGGTTACACTCTTTTTTTTTTTTTTTTTTTTTTGAGACAGAGCCTCAAGCTGTCATCCTGGATAGAGTGCTGTGGCATCACAGCTCACAGCAACCTCCAATTCCTAGACTCAAGCGAGTCTCCTGCCTCTGCCTCCCAAGTAGCTGGGACTACAGGCGCCCGCCCCAACGCCCTGCCATTTTTTGGTTGCAGCGGCCATTGTTGTTTGGCGGGCAGGGGCTGGATTCGAACCCGCCAGCTCGGGTGTACGTGGCTGGCGCCTTAGCCTGTTGAGCCACAGGTGCTGAGCCAATGGTTACACTCTCATTGGCACGGGTTTTAATTTCTCCATGTCCCTTGTCAGCACTGCAGGGGTGGGGGCAGGAATAGCTGAGCAGCCAGAGGAGGGGTGAAGGCGGGCTCTGCACCCCTCTCTGGGAGGCTGGTCCTCCTGATGTGTGCGGCCACGTTGGATGCAGCCGTCAGTCCCTTCAGATCCTTGCTTGAGTCAAGTCTATAGTCTACACCTCCTGCAGGGTGGACCCTGGGCTCTTTTCCTACACCAATCTCTTTCATTTGTAAGTCAGTTATTTCCTGAATGACCTGGACTTTCTTCGTTAAGTCCTCACAGGATGATGGGAGGAGGAAGACAAGACACCTGCAGGGTTGAAGAGCATCCCCGCTGCTCACGTGGCCCATAGCCACGGATTTGGGGGAAAGGCTAGGGATATCCCGTCAGGAAACAATCCACTGAAGGAATTGAATCATCTACACAAATAGCTGGCGACAGAGACCCTAAGGGTTTTCTAGGCATTGGACTTGGGAAAAATCCTCAGCTCACCCTGATTCAGTCCTTAGTTTGACCACGAGCAGCACCCGATTACCCCGGGGTTTAGCAGAGTGCACTGTGCTTAGCAGGGGTCGGATGCTTTTTTCTTGAAGTTATAAACTTTAAAAATTTTATAGGGAAACCCAAGACCAAAGAGGTTTTGGGAGCAAGATCATAAAGCTAGCTTCTGGCTGAGTCAGGACTGTCAGCCTGGCCCTCGCTGCTCCGTTGGCTAAAGCACGTCATCCATCCCTTCCCGGAATGTTCTTGAGCCTTTATCAACAAAGGGCAAGGGCTGGAGGTCTAATAAAGCCCCTTCCCGTCCTTGGCATCATAATCTAGTGAGGAAGTTATGAATGAACAAAACTAGATAAACTATGTGGGACTACGTGCTTATCGAGCTGGCCTTCCCTGGGCTATTGAGGTGACGCAGAGGGCGGGGCCAGCCCCACTCTGGAGGTTGCTGCAGCTCTCCTCTGGCATGAGTTTCCCCAGCACTGACCGAAGCTACTGGAGAGAAGTCGGGGGCCAGAGCCTTGGAGGGAGATGCACCTCGGTGGGGGCACAAGGCCAGCAGCCATGAGGTCAACCTGGCATGTGCCCCGAGCTGCTGTGCTTTCCAGGGTACCCTGCAGAATGGGGCTGGAGTCACCCTGCTCTCCTAAACTCAGAAGCCCTCCCTGCCCTCATTTGGCCACACTGCTCAGCTCTCTCCTCTGGGGTGTGCCTGCCTTTCCGCCCGCCCCTGCACCTCCAGGCCCAGGTCTCAGGCTGGCTGGCCTCCCTCAGGGCGCCCCTGCTTCCTGCCCTCATTCCTGACAGCTCTGCCCAGTCCGTGGATATCTGTTCAGGCAGCCCTTGGGTATTGGGGCAACGGCACAGACCCCAGGCTTCTTCCTCTCAAGGACTGGGTTTAGACACCCAAAACTCAAAGGCTTTTCCCCCAGTTGGGCCCACAAGTTCAGGCAGCTACAGAAATCCAGAATAAAGCTCTCCAAGCAGAGTCACCCCAGGGAGTAACCACACCTGGGTACCTTCCAGGAAGTGGTCAGGTAGTGGGGAGATACCCTGCTTCACCCAAGCCCTGGGAACCAGCCAAAGTGGCCTCTCTCACCCCTCCCTCCTTAAACTCCCTATTTAATTGCAAACCCCTGGGGACAGCGGGCCTCTTCTCAGGCCTCTGCAAATCAGCTTTTAGCATCTGGAGGGAGCTTTAGAAAGAAAGATAAACACACTAGTGGTTCTCCAAGCAAGGTTCCAGGAGCAGCCCCCCCACTCCCCGAACTTGAGAGAAATGCAAATTTCCAGGCTCTGGCACAGACCTACTGACTCTGGGACTCCGGGGTGGGGCTAAGCCACCTGTTTAACACAGCCTCCTGGTGACTGTGACATCCAGGTCTGGAAAGGCCACTAGGTGCTGCAGACTTCACCAGACACCTGCTGAAGGGGATAGAAAAGGCAATTCCTGGGAGAACCGGGTCAGCCTCCAAACTCTCTTGACTTATTGTAGGCATTAGTTTAGGGAAAGCCTGAAGCTCAGTGGCCTGGTGCCATCCAAGATAAAAAATTAAAGTTCCCAAAATATTGTTGTTGGGAGTACTTAGGAAGGCTTTAGCATGGTGCCTTTTACACAAATATTGTGAATCACAATAAGCTGTGTTTATCTTCTTTTTCCTTCAGCAAATAAGGAAACATCTGTGGGGGTGCTGATATTTATTTATTTTTGAATGAGCATCGTAATAGTGGAAATATTTCGGCTCTGATTATAGAACCCTGGGGCTAAAGCACTGCCCCTGAGGAGGAGCGAGGAATTAATTGGTAAATAATGTAGATGTTCCCTTCTAATCAAGAAGCCTCAACTTGCAAATCTTTCCTTTTTTTTTTTTTTTTTTTGTAGTTTTTGGCCAGGGCTGGGTTTGAACCCACCACCTCCGGCATATAGGGCGGGCACCCTACTCCTTGGAGCCACAGGCGCTGCCCAACTTTCAAATCTTTGTTTTTACATGACATCACTCCATCTTGCTTCTCTAGCAAAGACAAGGGCCGGTGAGTGAAGCAGAGGGCTAGCAAAGGCGCTGGTCCAACGATCTCCAATCACAATGCCTTTCTGTGCCTCGATTCCCCCCTTACTTCCCCACCCTGTTTCTCTGCCTCTATGGGTAGCCGAGAAGCCAGATGTGGCTCTGGACTCAGGCCTCAATTCTCGTCTGGAGCCCACCGCTCCGGAAGAATCAGCAAGTGCAGACCCCTACTGCCGCCGCCCTGAGCCTCTCACCCCAAAGCACATTGACCTATGTGACTTATGCACTTGATTCAAGAGAAAAGAAGGTGCGCCACGTCCCATGTTGATGGAGCACAGAAAAGAGGGATAGTCCTGTTAAAAACCTAATCAGCGAGAGCTTGACCCCAAAGCAGGGTGTGTCCCCTGTTCTACATTCTTCAGAAAAAGGCAGGCCAGGGCTGGCGTTTGGAGAGGACATTGGTTTTAAAAACTGGATTAAGAGAAACAAAAACTCATATGCACACAGAGGCTTGTGCACAAAGGTTTACAGCAGCTCCATTTGTAAGGCGACTGGGGCGCATCTAAACCAAGGGGCGCTGCTCAGCTGTGTAAGGAAGCCAATGGCAGACACTGCAATAGTGGGGTGAATCCCACAGTCCTCAGTGAAGTGAGACTGACGAGAAAGGGTCCCAACTGGGATTTATGTGCACAAAATTCTAGCAAGTGACTGAAAACAGACCAGTGATTGTCTGGGGGAGGACAGAGAGCTGGGAGGGGTTACAGGACACAAGGAAGTCAGGGGCAAGGCGATGGATATAGGTCTTGGTTGTGGGGGTGGTTTTGACAGGGCTCAGGACACGACTGCCCAAAGTGTGGCACCTTGGCATATTTGATATTTTAAACTGAAAGAATTTTTAAAAATGGCTTAATGCCTGTAGCTCAGCAACTAGGGCACCAGCCCACATACCCCAGAGCTGGCAGGTTCGAACCTGGCCTGAGCCTGCCAAACAACAATGACAACTACAACCAAAAAATAGCCAGGCATTATGGCAGGTGCCTGTGGTCCCAGCTACTTGGGAGGCTGAGGCAAGAGAATCGCTTAAGCCCAAGAGTTTGAGGTTGCTGTGAGATGTGAAGCCACAACACCCTACCAAGGGTGACATAGTGAGACTCTGTCTCAAAAAAAAAAAAAAAGAATTTCAGAAAATGGTCACACTCATCTTCCTCCACACGCTTTTCCCCAAAGCAAGTCTTAAGACTCTAATATGTGAGATGCCCCGCACACACCTGGAGGAAAAGAATATTCTTATCTCCAAAGACATAAGGTCACGGTGAATATGAACAGACAGGCCTTGCTGAATTCCCCCCAGTTGAACCATCCATTCATACCTTTGTCCAGTTTTATTTCTCCATGTCCACACTTCATCAGGCTTCACAAAAAAATATGTAAATGTAACTATTTCTTGAGGTCTTCATTTCCCTAGGAAGATACTTGTGTCATGTAAAACTTCCGTTAAATAAATATCTACCCTTGGCTCGCACCTGTAGCTCAAGCAGGTAGGGCGCCAGCCACATACAATGGAGCTGGTGGGTTCAAATCCAGCCTGGCCCGTCAAACAACAATGACAACTACAACCAAAAAATAGCCAGGCGTTGTGGCAGACACTTGTAGTCCCAGCTACTTGGGAGGCTGAGGCAAGAGACTCGCTTAAACCCAAGATTTGGAGGTTGCTGTGAGCCGTGTGATGCCAAGGCACTCTACCAAGGGCGATAAAGTGAGACTCTGTCTCTACAAAAAAAAAAGATTCTGCCTTGATCAAACTAGCCAGGTGTTGTGGCCAGGATCCTGTAGTCCCAGCTCCTAGCAAGGCTGAGGCAAGAGAATTGCTCAAGCCCAAGATTTGAGTTTGATGTGAGCTATGATGCCACAGCACTCTAGTTTTATAAAAAAAATGATAAATAAAAAAAATGAAAAGCTGAGAGTAAGTGAGTTATGTGTCCAAGGTGCAGAGCTAAGGGAGAGGTGGGATTGGAACTCGGAGCGCCCTGGCTCTGGCACCACTTATCCTTTTCACAACATCAAATCCTGCTTCTCAGCCATCGTCCTTCCCAGGAGTCCCCTTCCAGCGTCACCCATGCACGCACATACTTAGCATAGCTGAAGTCACTGCATTTATCTGTTGCTGTTGTGTTTTTCTCCTTTTTAGACTGTGAATATTCTTCAAGAATATTTTCCATGTTACTTACTAGGAGATTTTCTACTTCTCATTAGCTTTTTAAAGAACCATGCTGTATCTCCTACAGTCGATGTATCCTTGTCACTAATCTAAAATTGGTCTACGATGACGTTTGCAAGGAGCTTAAAAAGCAGCTGGTAACTTACATTCCTCTCCCCAAACAACAGACAACCAGAAGGGCCAACACGCTCTTCTGATTAGAGGCAGATTATTCACATTGCAAACCATGAAGGAGAGTGGAAGGAAGGTGCAGAAAAATTAACTCTTGTCCTCAAGAAGGAAGGCAGCAGGGTTTAGGGCGGTGTTTTTCAACCTTTTTCATCTCACGGCACACTTGAACCAATAGTTTACTTATTTTGGGGTGTTTCACACATATCTACTGATTTGCCAGCCAACTGCAGACATGTTTTGCAGGCCCTCCCTCCCCTGTCATCTACTGGCCCCAGGTCCAGCTCTAGTTGGTCACCACTGACCCTGCCAGGGGTCGTATTATCCATATTCTCAAACTTCAAAAAAACTCATATACCTACTGGCTCCATTATATGGACAGGTCTTCTCTATCCTGGTGTAAAATTAAATGGAAGCATCACTGGACTTACAGACATGTTGGCTGGGATGTCAGCTTATTTAGTTAACCAAGGAAAAATATAGTAAATCTACTTGGGGAAACACAAAACATTGACAACTACAGAATCTAAAAAGTATCAAAAAGTTTATCAATGTCCATATATGTGAGCTAATATAATAGGAAATGCTTTCCGATGCTTGCAAGCACAAGTTATAATTAATACATCTGGCTATTCAAACTTAAATTTTACCTAACCAGATGATACTCAAGAAATTATCAACTTTACTTGAAGAATATATCTATTTTCAGTACATAATTGATTATGGAAATAACTCCATTTTGGAGATTAAATAATTTCATGCATTAAAAAAATCACAAATAATTAGAATTACATTGGATAATGAGGATTGGAAGAAACAAAGAGAGTTCAAGAATGAGAACACCATCTTTTCCACCGTAGTGTCTCAGTCATGTGAGAAACGAAGCTGTGAGGCTCGGCGCCTGTGGCTCAATGGGCTAAGGGGCCAGCCACCTACACCTGAGCTGGCGGGTTCGAATCCAGCCCGGGCCCGCCAAACAGCAATGACAGCTGCAACCAAAAAATGGCCGGGCGTTGTGGCGGGCGCCTGTAGTCCCAGCTACTTGGGAGGCGGAGGCAAGAGACTTGCTTGAGCCCAGGAATTGGAGGTTACTGTGAGCTGTGAAGCTACGACACTCCGTCTCAAAAAACAAAACGAAAAAAAAAACGAAGCTGTGGGAGTTAAATGACATTTCTAAGACTAATTTTTTTTTTTTTGAGACAGAACCTCAAGCTGTCACCCTGGATAGAACACTGTGGAATCACAGCTCACAGCAACCTCTAATTCCTGGGCTCAAGTGAGTCTCCTGCCTCTGCCTCCCAAGTAGCTGAGACTACAGGCGCCCACTACGACACCCGATGCCTGACCATTTTTTGGTTGCAGTCAGCATTGTTTTTTGGCGGGCCTGGGCTGGATTCAAACCTGCCAGCTCAGGTGTACATGGCTGGCGCCTTAGCCCGTTGAGCCACAGGCGCCGAGCCGTTAAGACTAACTTTTTAATTCAGTAATTTTTTCTGGACTTTATGCTGGATTTTGACTCAGCAAAAGCATGGGCTATTTGTCCCTGCCATCCCACTCCAAGCCCACATGGTGCATGCCTCTCCTGTCATGCCCAGCAAGCATTCCTGTGCATTCAGACTTTCTGACTCAGAAAAGCTGAATTCCCTCATCTGCTTGGCTTTGCATGGCTACCCCAAGAACACTTGCAACATGAAAAGCTCAGTGTAAAAGGGTGGGGATTACAAGTCTACAGTAAGATTCTATTCTTTTGTTTGTTTGTGTTTGTTTTTGTTGCAGTTGTTTAGCTGGCCCAGGCTGGGTTCGAACCGGCCACCCTTGGTGTACGTGGCTGGCACTGTAACCATTGTGCTACGGGCACTGAGCCAAGATTCTATTCTTGAGTTCCACAAGAACAAAAAAGTTTATTACTTTTCTCTACCTAGGAAAAGAAGCCTGGGAGGACCACTGGTATGGGGACAATGGTGGGACCTTACAGCTTGACTCCAGACTTGACAAGTTATGGGCCCTCAAGCTTTCTCCACATCAAAATATGGGGAAGAGATAAAATATTGGTGTTTCTTTCATTATATCCTAGCCCTTTATCATTGAGCACACTCACAAGTCCAAGAGATTGTACAAAGCACTCCTTCACTGCGTGGTCACACTAATCTTCCAGCCCAGAGTCCACAGCGACCTGGCAGTGTTTCCCTTTCCTCTTGAATTTAGCTTGCCCAGATTCCTCAAAACGTGGTCTTCAAATTGAGGCCCTCAGGGCTCACACCTGAGAGCCATCCAGTTCCCAGGCACCTCTGCTGGCTCCCACCTGTCTGGACAATCATTCCATTCCCCTCCCCATGGGGTGGGAGGAGAGTTCCGGTCCTGGAGATGAGGCATCTACAAGGTAAGTAGTCTTCATGGTGCTAAAGATGAGCTGCTTTTCGTGGTTGGCTGTGTGCCTCAACTGCAAAAAGTATTATTATGCTAAAAAGGGGGGACCCTGCACGGCATGACTGAGCCCATATCTGTTAACTCAGCTTCAGTACACAGCGCACTCCATGAGAGGAGAATTGCTGGGACTGGGGGAGGATGAAGAAAAGGAAAAAGTTCTGTCCTACTACCTAAGGAAAAGAATAGAAGATTCAAATTCATTTCAGTTAATTAATTTGAATAAGAAAAAAGTTGTCAGCTTTGGCAATAAGGCTTTGATGTTATAATTTTTCCCTGTTTATCAGCAACTATTAAAAAAAGATGCCTGATGTCTTACGACAAATAGCAAAGTACAAAAAGAAGATTCTACTTTTGAGAGAGGATACCCGAGAAGGGTGAGTTCTAAGAGAACAGGTCTTCTCAAGGAGACCACAGGATACACTTGCAGGGTCCTCTCCATGGTGACTCAGCCCTTAGGAATTTGTAAACCTAACTTCCTGGAACTTGGAAATTTCCAAGTTCTGTAAAATACTGTAGTTCTGTAGGGGCTGGACTAGCATCTCCCGCTTGATTCAAACTGGCCAATAAGAAGGGTACCTGTGGGGTGGAACTTTTTGACTGTCGATAAAAAGGGAAACACCAAGCCAGTTGGGGAGCGAGGCCATTTGGAATTCTTCTATGCCATAAGCTCCCAGCTGGTGAATAAAGCCCTTCCTCTTATAAACGTGGTGTTTGGGTGCTCTTTCTCTCCATTGGGCCTTGTCTTCTTGCAACACTTAGATCTCACTTACAGAACATTTTCTCTCATTCCCTTCTTAGGTACACAAAAGTCACTCATTCCTCAGAGTAAAAGTACTAGCTTCACGTTAGGTTTTAGAAATTCAAGAAAAGTATGAGTATAAACTCTAGATTTAGAAGAGTGCATTATAACCAATGAGTATCAAGAAAATTTTAAAAACTTTTAAAATTTCTTTTAAATCTCTAACGCAATAGATTTTTTAACACCATTTTCTGCCATGTGAATTATATTTAACTTATTTTGAGCCCAAGGTTTCATGAAGCATATATAACTCATGGGTATCTTTACCTGCCTTGTCCCCAAGGGAACATATTTTTTTCTAGTGTGGCAGTCAATATGTTAAAGTAGGGCTTTCTACTGCTATTCTCACTACTACAGTACTCTTCCCCACTCCCTAAGTGCATTCCCTTACTCTACAATCTACCAAGAACTGTAGGCACCATCTAGATACCACTACCTGCCTAAATAAAAAATTATTTAGGGAAACAAAGGTTGCGATGATGTCAACTCTGAATATTTGAAAGCAACGAATGTGTGCCCATTTAATTTTAACATATGTAAAGCATTACACAGTACCTGATATAATAATACCCAAAAACTATTATCTAATGTTACTTCATATCATATATTCAGAGTACCATAAGTTCAATATCTCTCCAAGATTCATAATATTACAATCATGCCTATAGATTAAGAAGCATATTGGTATATTAGAGATTTTTCAAACATATTCCACCCCAACATTTCTTCCTGTTATATTAGATCTCTCTTTTCCATAAAGACGTATGTTTAAAGTGAGAACTTCAGAGCATACTCTTAAGTGCTTATCCCTACGTCCTGAGCACGTGCGAATATCATATACGATTCCTAAGAAAATTATGTAAATGTGCTTTAAATTCGCATTCATCACATTACGTTAAAACTTACCTATCGTGCCTATATTTTTTCAGCAAAAATACTATGACTACATTTTCTATTTATATAGCTTTTAGCAATCTATTTTTATGAATCTTAAATTTGCTTTAAGCATATATTAAGGACCCAAAGACTGGGTAACCCTGTGGCTACCCTGTCGAAGAATTTTAACTCCTCCAAATTCTTTGTACCCTTAAACTGAAATTTAAAAAAAAAAAAAAAATTTGAACTCCTCCAAAGACAACTATTACATTAAAATTATTTTTCTGTAAGTCAAATTTATATGATGAAAATCAGCTCAGTGGTTAGGGTGCCAGCCACATGTGTAAGGGCTGGTGGGTTCAAAAATCAGCCCAGGCCTACTGAAACAACAATGACAACAACCAAAAAGTAGCCGGGTGTTGTAGCGGGCACCTGTCGTACCAGATACTTGGGAGGCTCAGGCAAGAGAATCGCTTAAGCCCAAGAGTTTGAGGTTGCTGAGGGCTGTGACGCCACAGCACTCTACCAAGGGCAACATAGTGAGACTGTCTCAAAAAAAAAAAAAAAAGAAAGAAAGAAAGAAGGAAAAAGAAAAAATAAAACTAGCTTTATTGAATTTCAGGGTTTTCTCATACTTAATGTTCATTTTACCTTTCTTATATTTGTTTCCTTTTTGTCCCATTTAATTGTATTGACTCCTCTCTTTATAAATGATTTGCCTACACACATATACATATAATAAGTGGGAAAACCACCACTAACACTACAATTATTTTTCCACCTTTCTTACTCTTGACAAAATGTTTAACTACACAGTGTTCTAATTATCAACTTACCATAATGTCTCTCTAATCGAACTTTACTCTGCCATACTCCATCCAGTCATTATAGCCCAATGACCTTTTCCTGATTCAACCAGAAGATTTCAGACACTAGTGATAAAGTAGCGCACATCGCTAAGGTCAGAAGAGTAGACTGTTTCATTGTATTTCCATTTATAGC
Organism: Arctocebus calabarensis; assembly: GCA_963573935.1. Lineage (NCBI taxonomy): Eukaryota > Metazoa > Chordata > Mammalia > Primates > Lorisidae > Arctocebus > Arctocebus calabarensis. The sequence goes on along the minus strand of CAUYON010182265.1, from coordinate 686 downwards.
TCTTAGACTGTTCTTTATCAGAAACACAACTCATCAAATCCTAGGCTTCATTTACTTTCTATATGGATAGCTTCCATTCCCTAGCCTACTTTCTCAACCTTTTTACAATTCTACCTGCCAGTTACATGAAGGCATCTCACTGAGCTACACAGAATTCATCTCCCTTCCCAATCAAAAAAAATTTTCCCAAGGCCCCAGTGGTCAAGACAGCATGGTAATGGCACAAAAATAGAGACATGGATACTTGGAATCATAAAGAAAACCTGGAAATGAAATCAACAACTTAAAGCTATCTAATCTTCAATAAACCAAATAAGAGTGTTCAATGGGGGAAAGATTCCCTATTCAATAAATGGTGCTGGGAGAATTTGATATCTGTATGTAAAAGACTGAAACTGGATGCGCACCTTTCTCCCCTCACTAAGATTGATTTAAAATGGATAAAGGACTTAAATTTAAGGCATGAGATGATAAAAATCCTCAAAGAAAGCATTGGAAAAACACTGGAAGATATTGGCCTGGGGAAAGACTTTAAGAGGAAAACTGCCATGGCAATAGCAACAACTGCAACAATAAACAAATGGGACTTAATTAAACTGAAAAACTTCTGTACAGCCAAGGAGATAACAACCAAAGCAAACAGTCAACCTACCCAATTAGAAAGGATATTTGCACATTTTGAATCT
>CAUYON010182258.1:0-63237 GCA_963573935.1 Arctocebus calabarensis | reverse complement strand
CCACGCTGTGGCGTCCGACGTGCTTGGCCCAACGCACAAGGCGGGACCGTGGCGGGAAGGACGGCGGCGTCCCCGGGTCCTCTGGTGGCTGTCCGTCCCGGCGTGGCCTCGGAAGCTTCCTGAGCTGGGGAGTAGGGACGGCCGCCCGCGAGTATTCTGCAAATGGTGTGGGAGCCTCTGGTGCCGGCGGTCTAGTTTGCTGAGCAGGGGCTCTCTGGTTGTCCCCAGCAGGATGGGATATCCTTGACCCAGATGGAATCTAAGACTAATGTCAATTTTCTGTGCCCTAAGGATGAGAAAATTCAGTTTTTAGGGTGTTTAAGAAGTATTCTTTTTTATTTTGATTAAATCATAACTTTGTACATTGATGCATTTATGGGGTTCAGGGTACTGCTTAAATATACAATGTAAAATGCTTACATTGAAGTAACACATCCATCACAATTATACTCATTAATAGTTTTGGAATGTACCATTTCATCATGCACATTAGGTGAGGTCCCCCAAATACCCTCTCTCCTCTCATTTCCCATCTCCCCCCATTCTCCTCTTACTTTCTGGACTATAGTTATGTTTTGCCATTCATATGACAGTTTGTATTCATTTTATAATCAGGAATTAAAGATGTTATTTTTACGTTGGTTCATCCCTTGAGTCTATACATCTGACAGGCCGAGGAGGACAGGGGAAACACCTGCTTTGTTCCCTGTTGCATTCTCAGTGTGCACAGCAGGGCCTGGCACAGAGTATGTGCTCAATAAACATTTGTTGAATAATTGCCTATGAAGAAATAGCTCAAACACTCCTCCTACTAAGTCTCTTGGTTGTAACTGACAAAAACATAACTCAGTTTAAGGGAAAAAGCTGCCTTATAACTTTAAAAGGTCATTTTGGGGACCAAAGCCATCTGCCTCTGTCTCTTGTCCTTGCTTGGCTGCCCTGGTTTCAGTAGAGAGGAGGGGTCTGGCAGCTCCTGAGTCACCCCTTCCCAGCTCTACTTGAAAGCCATGGAATGGGGTGAGGTGGAATTTCAAGGGGTAGTTCTAGGCACAGTCTCCTTACAATCTCTCTCACTCCCTTAGCCAGCCCTGGGTCCATGGCTGATGTAATGCAAAACTTCAGTGTTATAGCATTCTCTAAAAATTTTCTTTTTGAGGCCAGGCACAGTGGCTCATATCTATAATTCCACCACTTTGGGAGATGAGAAGATTGCTTGAGCCCAGGAGTTTGAGATAAGTCTGAGCAACCTAGCAAGCCCTTATCTCTACAAAATATTTTTTAAAATTACCTGGCTGTGGTGGCACACACCTATAGTCCCAGCTACTTGGGAGGCTGAGGCAGGAGGATCACATAAGTCCAGGAATTTGAGGTTGCCGTGAGCTATGATCAGGCTACTGCACCCTACCCTGGGCAACAGAGTGAGACCTTGTCTTGCAAAAAAATCTTGCCGGACACAGTGGTTCACGCCTGTAATCACAGCACTGTGGGAGGCTGAGAAGGGAGAATTGCTTGAGCTCAGGAGTTCAAGACTTGCCTATGTGAGAGTGAGACCCCAACTCCTAAAAAAAAAAAAAAAAAAAATGGAAAAACCCAGCTGGGCGATGTGGCGAGGACCTGTAATCCCAGGAGCTTCTGTAGGCTGAGGCAACGGGATGCCCACAGCCTGAGTCTGAGGTTGCAGTGAGCTGAGACACCATTGCGCTCTGCTCAGGGAATAGGGTGGTACTCTGTCTCAAAAAAAAAAAAAAACAAACAACTTTTTTTCATATCCTATATTCATAGGCTAGAATTTATAAAGCTAGTGACATTTAAAGTTTTAGTAATGCAAACATAAGGGTCTCTAAAGTTAGGAGTCAGATAGTCACCAGGGTATGTAGACAGCGATGGCTATTGGATAAAGAAGTTCCATGAACATTTCTGTTCTTGGCTGACCTGACACCTCTCCCCGAACTCATGCACCTGTGGGTCAGTCAACATTGACATTTACCTCTCCTGAAGCTCCTAGTGACATAGTGAGGAGGTGTCAACTCTCTGGAGGACAGCCTAAAGATGTCCTCAAGCAAGCCATCAGGTTCCCAAGGTTACCAGATTTCTATACCTGGTAGATTCAGTGTGTGGGTGACACCTGTAGGCTGTCACTGCCAGGGACAATATTCATATTCTTTGATGTTTCTGTGGCAAGAACAGAATTCAGTGCAACAGAAGATTCCTCCTTGTGCCAGGCCCTCTGCTGGATGACATCACATACGTAACACTTATCACAGCAAAAATAATGCAGGCAAAGCAGTAATGACAATTCTGACAAGTGAGGAAACTGAGGCTTACCCAGCTGCTGAATAGCAGACCTGGGCTTCAAATGCAGGTATTCTGTCTCCAAATCCTGCCCTCTTTCCACTCCTCAAATGTTTCCCACAGGACACGAGGGCCCCCAGATGATAGTTCCAAAAAAAAGAACTTCTTGGGCAAAGTGTTTTGGGGAAACTACTTCTCCCTCTTAAAAAGTTGAAATATTCATTAGCATATTAAAGGCTCTGAAAAGTCCTGCAGGAAAGAAGCTGAATTGCCATTGTTTAATATAGTTTTTGCCTGTGTTTATTCAACCATAGAACTCTTTTTCCTTTCTGCGACAACTGTCTCTTGTGGAACATACAATGGGAATCACTGTCCCCATCAACTTTGTTCATTCATCAGAACAACAGCTTGTCAGTCTTTGCTTAGCAGGTACAGATCTGTGGGAGGTATATCTCAACTAATTCTGTAGAAAATTGGCGAGACTCGGGGAATTCAGAGATGTCAGGGTCCTCACTAACTCTGGTCTAGACTGCTACTCGAGTAAAAGAGAAAGCTGTGGGGGTACAGCCTTAGCCCTAGAATGTCTGTAGTTCTCAGTGAGCCTGAGGATGTATATTTTAAAGAAGAGTCCACAGGCAGGCAGGTTTGGAAACCACTAGGAAAGTATACCTTGTTCTGGACCGTGAATCAGTCCTGCAGTGAGAAGCCTGCTAAGGGGCTCTGCCGCATATGAGCTATGTGGCCTTGGGCAAGTCATTTCCCTTTTCTGAGCCTGTTTTCTCATCTGGAAAATGGAGACAAGAATACCTGTCCATAGGAAAAGGGGGAAACTGAGAGAGGACCACGTACAATGCCTGGCTTGAGCAGGCACTCAGCGAGTTTTCATTGTCACTGATGCTGTTGTCAGTACAGATATGTGGCCATCTGGTCTCAAGATCACAGGCCCCTCCTCCCTCCCACACCGAAACTAGTCTCTGCCTAGTGTTTAGGACATTAATATCGTCAGCCGAGGCTCTGGCCTCCTCCCAGCTTCCCACACCAGCAGCGAACCACCGAGCCATCTTGCCAATGGCTCCTGAGTACTCCTTCCATGGGGCGTCCCAGTGCTGACCTCACTCCAGCCCTATCAGCTGAGCCCTCATGAATTTCTCCCACTATCTCAGCTCCCCACGCCCAGCAGGGCCTGGGTGGGGCCGGGCGGGGGCTGGGCTCTTGTGTCCGCAGCCCAGGGAGTCGTCACTAACTTGGACACAGGGTGAAGGGCACATGAGGTTTGCTGGCTGGGCCTGCCATGAGTGGGTTGCTGCCCCCTCTGTGAACGGTATCTGGCGACTGAGAGAGAGGAACTGGTGAAAGTCACGGCCAGAAAGCTCTCAGTCCTCTGTAGGAGGCATCATCTTCAAGGTTGCTTTCATCTCAGTTCCTTCCAGAAGCCTGGTGTCTCCTGAGGCTAGGGCAATAGAAGGAGCTTTTTTAGGATAATTTAAGGTGAAGGAGACAGACGCTCTTTCAGCCTGGTACAGCAGAAGAGGCTAATTTTCCCAGGGCCAGAGATCCTATCTGCCTCTGCCTGGCTGTCTTGAATCCTGCAGCCGAATCCCAGACTCCCTGCCTTTCAGCATTGTGGGAAAGGCAGTTAAAGGAGAGGTGCAAGGGCAGAGGGAGGTGTCAGAAAGGAAAGTGGTTAAAGGACCAGAAGGAGACAAGTCAGGAGAGAGAGGGCCCCGGCGTTGGGGGGAGGGGCATCCTCCAGGACCAGGTGTTGCTGTGGTGATCGTGAACCTGGGGACAATAAGCCAGGTGGGGAAGCAGCACCCAAAGCCCCACATCTAGGCCACCTGGCCCACCTCTACCCTGCGAGCTCAACCTGGTATCAGCAAGGCCATTTTGTAGCCACCCCTCTTACCCTGCCTTTCAGAACCATGGAATAATAAGAACATTAATAATTGCTAACACATACAGTACTTGCTATTTATCAGGCAAGTTTCCAGGGACAACGTACCTTAGCTCATTTACTGTCACCAAGAGGTTAAGTACTATTATTAGTTCATCTTCTAAATGAGGAAACCATGGCACAGAGAGGTTAAGTAGCTTGCTCAGGGTCACACAGCTACTAAGTAGTAGAGCTGGGATCACTTCTCAGAGTAGTACCAGGGTTGCAACCTCTCCCCCCCCACCTCCTCCTCTTCATCACTCGAATGTTCTCACATTCCCTCCCCATCTCTCCACTCTTTGGCTTGTCCCGCAAAGAGTGGCAATTTCACTCTACTTAATCCCCACCCAGACTTGTCCCCAAGAGCCCACAGACCCCACTGCAGGACCTGACCCCTGTCTGTCTCTCGAGCTCAGCCCTGTCTCACTCCACCCCACCAGGAGCTATTTCCCTGTAGCATGTGGTTGATTCCTGCTGTTTCCCTTAGCCTGGACTGCCCCTAACCCCCCTACTTAGGGGACACTTATTCTTCTATCAACAATAAGAGCAAACAGTTGTGTTTCTATAGCAGCTGAAAGTTGGGGACTTCTTAAATGCCCAGCAATAAGGGATTGATTGAACAAATAGGGGCAAATCCAGGGGCTGGAATAGTATGCAGCGGGAAGGTAGGCTCCTTAGGTGTGCCAGGCATTGTTCTAGGTGCCCCTTTAATCCCCTCAGTGCCCCAAAGGGGAGTTGCCCATTTTTCTTTCCTATGCAGAAAGTGAGGCTCAGAGAGAATAAGAGTTACCAGATACGAGTGGTGGGGCCGATTTTACCCAGGACTTCCCTGCTCGTGCTCGTGATCTCTGAGCTATACCATGGCATGGAAAATGTTCATGACACGTTGTGTTGCAAGAATGTCAAAGCAAGTTGCACATGCTTGCTCACATGTGTGATCCCAGTTTGATTAGCAGAAATAGACATACACAGGCAGAGGAAAAAAACCACCAGTATTTTGAACTTCACAGTTGGATGGAAGGTGGGGCTGGAATGCAGTGTTGGTCTCTTCCTTCGTTTCTCTCCTTTTCTTCCTAACCCACTGACCTCTCCCTGCTCTAAACAGACTGTAGGCCCCGTCTCTGCCCCGTTCCCTGCTCTCACTGCCCACCAGGGAGCTCTGCCGTATGCGTCCCACCCCACTGTGGGTCCTACAGACTTATGTTCTTACATCCTTCAAACCATGAGGTTTGAGGACACGCATGTGAGCGGCCTCTTCCCTGGCATTGGACTTGGCTCCTTTCCCTATGCCTGCCTAGCCCATCTCCACCTCTCCAGAACCCCCACAATGAAGCTTAACCTGTGGTAAGCACCCCGTGTGTGTCTGTGAAGTGGCTCGCAGAGTGACTGTCTGGTTGAAGGAAGAAAGAACTGGTGGCTCCAAGGCCAGCCCTAGCGGGAGTCCCCGTTCTCTGCCAGCAGCTGTCCAAACAGCATTCCCAGAATGGGAGACACATTGTCCAGGTGAAAACCTTGGACTCAGCTGTCACTGAAGGACTATCTGATGCTCATGTGGCACCCCAAGCAGCCGGGTACCCCAAGCAGCCAGGGGAAAGCCAAACCTCAGGCTTGCCTAGGACTCAATGCCTCATGCTGCACAAGACTCTCACAAATAAATGCACGTGTGCACACAGAGACGCATCTGTCTGCACACCACAGACAGAAGTGCACACAGATATACACACTCAGGGGTTTACATACACACTGACACGTGTACACAATAGACAGGTGTACATGTAGAAAATGTGCACACACCAATGTGCACCTGCAGGAAATGTGTACACACATACATTTACACAAACATGCACGTGCTCACGAAGACATGTGTGTGCCCAGAACTGTGTACACACAGATACATGTACACTCCCAGAAATGTGCGCCCACAGATCGGTGTACACACAGACATGGGATCATATACACACCGACTCCTCCAGAGAAATGTGTGCACACTCTCAACAGAATCTGTGTGGCAGGGGAAACTATGAGGCCTCAGAGATGAAATGCTTGGGTTCTGGCCCTGCAACTGCTACTAATTTGCAGTTATGACCTTAAGCAAGATACTTTCCACACTGGGCCTGCCCTCCAAATTTTTAAATACAATCATTCTAATTAGCTTAGTAAGTGAACATCTGCAAAGCAAAGGGCTGGGTGAACCATAGCATTTTATTAATAGATCTGGAAGGTTCCTCAGTGGTCTTGTCCAAATCCCTCATTTTGAAAAGTAGGAAACAGCTGGAGTGACTTTTACAAGGTCCCACAGCAGATTAGAATTAGAATTTGGGGCCGGGTGCAGCGGCTCACGCCTATAATCCTAGCACTCTGGGAGGCCAAGGTGAATGGATTTCTTGAGCTCACCAGTTCGAGACCAACCTGAGCAAAAAAAGTGAGACCCATACCGAGGGCTGTGGGTTCAAGCCCGGCCCCGGCCGAACTGCATCAAAAATTAGCCCGGCGCTGTGGCGGGCGCCTGTAGTCCCAGCTACTTGGGAGGCTGAGGCAGGAGAATCGCTTGAGCCCAAGAGCTGGAGGTTGCTGTGAGCTGTGACTCCTCAGCACTCCACCGAGTGCGATAGAGTGAGACTCTGTCTCCACACACACACACGCACACACACACACAACAAATAAAAAAAAAAAAAAACAATGTATCAAGTCCTCGAATTCGTCTCCAAGTGACCTGGCAGAGGACATCACAGCCACCTGGCTCCCTCCCCACAATGTGGCACTGGGGCTCCCTGGGACTTCTCCAGCTCTGAGCAGACCAGGCCCTGGAACCAAGAGGCTTATCAAATGTGCAGTTTGATCTGGGCAAAAGGTTCCAGCAGACTCGTGCAGGGATTTTCAACTCTGACAAGGATGTGTCAGAGACTGTCCTCTGTAGACTGAGCCATGCAGATTATTGCTAAGAACAATGTCCGAGAAGTAAGGACCTCAGGCCTTGGGGCATCCACTCACATCCTCGCATGGGGCCGCAGCTCCTGTGTCCACACCCAGAGCAGTGGTCCTCATTAACGTGAGGCCAACTGGGAATGACATCTGGGACTCAGGTCCACTTAGTCTCTGAAATGCGTGGGTAGGAAGCAATCATTAAAAACATGCAAATTAAGTCACCTCAGGAGCTTAATAAGTTAGCCATTGACTTTTTTTCCTGCTGCTGAATCCTAACCTTCTACAGAAATTAATCACCAAGGACTCCAACGGCCACCAAGGATCGGCATGCTCCCTTCACAGTCCTGCATGTGGGGATTTGGGCCCTGCCCTGGATGGGGAGGAAGGACCTTCCCGTCACTCCCCTGCTTGCTTCCCCAGGAGTCTTCCTGTGGGATTAGACACAGCTCCCTGGATGCAGCTGGAAGCCCCAGGCCACCCATGTCTCTCTTCATGGCAGAGAGGAAGGGTCAGGACGAAAGGGTCTGCCACCAGCAGAGTGGGCAGCCCCTTGCAGGGGTGCACAGGCCGCCACATGCACTGCAGAGGGAGGTGGAGAGCAGTGAGCACCTGCTCCTTCCATCGAGTCTCCCGGCATCCGTTCATTCACCCCCGTATTCACTTTCTGGACATTTGTTGAGCACCTGCAGTATGCTGGGAACTGCGCTGGTGCTGAGGACATGGAGGTCCTTGAGATCCAGTCCTGCACTCAAGGGACACACACAGAGTCATATGATTCCATCCCTAGGGCCAAAATGGCCCCAATGCCATCCTGGGAGCTGCCTAGGGAAGGCTCGGGGCTCCATGAGGAGGGGACGCTCTGAGCTGCTCAAGCACAGTGTCTGCCAAGGGGATGGCAAGAGGAGGGTCAGACCGTGTCCAGTCTGGAGGAAGGGCCCCTGGGGTCAGCTGGAGCCAAGTTCGAAGCCATATGCAGCCTCTGACCAGGTGTGTCACTGGGCGCCACTTGCCCTCCTGGGCATAAGTCTCCCTGCCACGTAACTCTTAATTTGCAATCAGGCAGGTGATTACGCTGCTGTGACAGGTCCAGGGGCTGCCGGATGTGGGATGAGCAGGAAGTGGTGTCCCTGAGGCTGCAGAAAGGCACAGGAGTGGTGGGTGGAGAGATGACTGAGGAATGAGTGATGAATGAATGAGTGAATGAGTGTGTGAATGAATGAGTGAATGAGTGTGTGAATGAATGAGTGGATGAGTGTGTGAATGAATGACTAGTGCATGCGAAGACGAGAGTTCGGTCCTAGGAACCATGGAGGGGAGTGGAAGGAATGTCGGTACAGGCAGCACGCTCAGGTCTGCATCTTAGAACTGTCCCCAGCTGCAGCCCTGAGGGGCTGGCAGAGCCCTCCTGGGTCCCGCTCCCGCTCGATGTCACATTTCTCTGCTCAGAAGCCTCATCCCCAGTGCCAGGCCCTCACACAGCTGACATCCGCATCAGCAGACGTCCACCCTCGTGTAACTCTGCTCTTGGCTCCTGGAATGGTTTCCGTTAGCCACTGTAACACATCACCTGACACTGGTCCAGCCAAGGACAAGTAGGGAGAATCAGGGCCAAAAACACAGATGTGCTGCAGAGCCAGCGCGGGGGCAGGGACCATAAAGGAAAGGAAAGGACAACTATGGGCGTTGTGATAGACAAGTTCTGGGTCACATCTGTCTGCCAGTTTCTTCCAGGACACGACAGTGGCTGGGCTGCTTTTGCCCTCAACTGCCCAGCCAGCACCTACCTGTCAGCTGGCCCTCCCTGGTCCAGCACTCCCTCACCTGTGAGCCACCCGTCCACACCTGTCCAGCCCTTCCTCACCTGTCCAACCCTCCCTCACCTGTGTAGCCTTCCCTCACCTGTCCAGCCCTCCCTCACCTAAGCAATCTTCCCCCACCTGTCCAACCAGCCCTCACCTGTCCAGCCCTTCCCTACCTGCCTAGCCCTCCCCATCCTGTTCAGCCCTTCCCCACCTGTACAGCCTTCCCCACCTGTCCAACCAGCATGCAGTCAAGGCCAGGCTCAAATTCAAGCTCAAGATGTAGCTGTTGATGCCACTGGCCTCAAAGTTGAAAGGAGCAGGCAGAGGGAATGGGGTATCCCTTTCCCCTCTCTCTGGGCAGGGGCCCCCTGCAAGTCCAGGGCCTGGTGACGGCCAGCGACCAACGTCCCCTTGCTTCCTGTGGCCTGGGCTCTCTGCCTCTGGCACCAACACCCTTCAGGAGACTCGAGAAGCGCAGCTGCTGCTGGCAAGCGCGCGCAGAGTCAGGGCGATGCCAATTTGTGGCAGACGTCTGAAGAAGCTATTTCTAAAACAGCAATTACCAGGAAGGGGAACAAATTACTACTTACTTCAGAGACTTTCACACATGGAGAATCAGGGCCCTGTGAAGTAATCAGGGCGATGTGTTTGCAAAACTGCATTATTTATATTGAAATATTTCACAGGGAAAGGTCAGGAACAGAAATTGAAGGTTAGCAAGGAATAAAATGCCAGGGTCACTGTTTCTCCGCTGAGCCTGCACAGGGCCCTGATTACCGCTGCATTAGGCGCATTTGAAAACGATCACAGAGAGCTGGGCTGGTGGCCAACATCAGATTTTTTAGGAAAAATGAGCTCGGCTGTCCAAACTCAATGGCAGCCCCATGCCTGAAGCCCATGGAGGGTCAGGCCCTGCCCAGGGAAGCCACCTGCGGATGTGAGGTCTGGCTGGCCACTAGACACCCAGTGTGTTCATCACATCATTGGCACCCAGCTGGTTTGGCTGCCAACCAACCAACCTGCCCCCCAGGAGTTCCACTCAGGCTCACCAGGAGGTTAACCTCCAACCCGTGACTGTGGAGGGGAGGCCAGGTGGCAGGGGCCGGGGAGCAGCCTGGCAGGACCCTGGATTTGGACCTGCAAGGGGATGGCAGGGCAGGGCCTCCTCTCTGCCTCATACCCTCTGCTCCACACCCCCACCTGCCCTCCCAACCCAGCCCTCCCAGCACCCGACGCGTCACCTATGGACCCAATGTGCCTCCAGGAGAAAAGCACCACTGGCCAGTATTTTATTGCCACCCGTGTGCACCCTGTCCAATGTGGTCTTCACAATGGCCCTGTGAGCCAGGGAGGAAAAGGATGGTCCATTCCAGCAGCAGCTGCCCTCAGCCTCGCCCGGGTAGCCCCAGGCTCTGCGGTAGGGAGTCAACCTGCCAAGCGTTTGCTGTGGTCCTCACTCCAGGCGTGAGCCCCAGGTCTCTTCTGCAGCATTGTCCAATGCTCAGCTAGTGGAGAAGCAAGGCCTTGGGTTGGGGATGGAAGAGGGAGACCAGCATGTGAGACCGGTGGTGAATTTGGCCTGCACCTGCCCGGGTCCCTTCTAGCCAGCACAGAAACCCCTCCAGGCCAGCCCTGGACACAGCCCATCACCCTAGTATTGGGGTTAGGAAGGGGACAGCCATTGCCACAGCTCTGGGGACGGTGCAGACCTCTGCTCAGCAGCTCTCAGGGGGTCTCTCTCTTATCCCAGTAGGCCTGGACCAGCACCTGGGCCCCTTGGTGTGACCCCAGCCTGAAGACAATTCTGGTCCCCACCTCAGCTCCAGCCAGGCCCCTTCTCCCTGCCTATGAACAAGCCCCGCCCACCCCACGCTGTCCACCCTCAACCCTTCTCATTACCCCACATCCCCTCCCAGGCAAGTCCCCCAACCCCTGCGTGAAGCCTCTTCACCTGCGCGGTGCCCCCATCTGGCTCCAAGGGTCCTGTGACTCTTGGGCCCCTCCTACCTCCTGCAGCACTCGGCCGTGTGGTAAGCATTGACTTGTGCCCAACATAGACGGAAAATTTCTGGCACAGACAGCACAGAGCACTGGCTGGATTGCTCATTCATTCATTCACTGCGCTCCTCGGGGGCAGGGGTGTGGTCTGCTCTGCTCTCTGATGCATCCTCTGCACCGAGAACAGTGTCTGTCACAGAGAAGGCACTCAGGACGTACATGAGGGATCCATCTGTCCACCTACAATCCATCCTTCAATCCACCATCTGTCCTCCCATCCATCCCTCCAGTCACCTTCTACCATCCACCCACCATCCCCTAACTTCCATCCATCCATCCACCATCTACTATCTTTTCACATCCATCCATCTATCCATCCACCTTCCTTCGATCCATCCACCATCCACTATCCTTCCTTCCATCCATCCATCCACCATCCACTATCTTTCCACATCTATACATCCACTCTCCTTCCATCTTTCCATGCATCCATCCATCCGCCATCCACTATCCTTCTATCCATCCATCTGACATCCACTATCATTCCATCCATTCATCCACCACCCACTATCTTCCATACATCCATACATACACCATCCACTATCCTTCCATCCATCCATCAACCATCCACTATCCTTCCTTCCTTCCATCTATCCCTCCACCATCTTTCCATAATTCCATCCTTCCATCCATCCATCCACCATCAACCATCCACTATCCTTCATCCATTCATCCATCTACTATCCTTTCATCTTTTCATCCATCCACCATCCACTGTCCTTCCATTGTTCCATCCATCCATCCATCCATCCACCCACCATCCACCATCCTTCCATCATTCCATCCATCCATCCATCCACCCACTATCCACCATCAACCATCCACTATCCTTCATCCATTCATCCATCTACTATCCTTCCATCCATCCATCCATCTATCCTTCCTTCCATCCATCCATCTGCTATCCTTCCATCCTTCCATCCATCTATCTACCATCTACTATCCTTCCTTCCAACCATCTATCCACCATCCACTATCCTTCCTTCCATCCACTATCCTTCCATCCTTCCATCCACCCATCCATCGACCACCTACCAATCCTCTGTCCATCCACTCACCATCCACACATACAGGCACCAGAAGCTGTCAGAGTAGCTCTGGGACAGGCCCAGGCAGAGAGCGGCAAAAACAGGATCCTGGTCATATATCAGTGGCTTCTGTGGCCTGTGGAGCTTGACTGAGGACTGGGCAGGAGCTCAGCCTGATCTTCCTGAGGCACTGAACGTCACACACATGGAAACCTTATGTTTATAACCAAGGGAGTGATCCAGGGAGGGACTGTCAGACCACAGCAGAAGACAGAGGGGTGGCAGGGTGGACAGCTCCCTACACCATCTTCTCTCAGACAGCAAAGCAAGCACATCAGAGAAAGTCAGGGGGAAAGGAGTCCCCAAGAGCCTGCTGAGGTCAACCCCACCTGTATCCCTAGCCTCGGAACCCTGGCACAGGAAGGCACGGCCACCACATGCCACACAGCTGGCAAGGCCCAGTGCAAACAGCGCCATTCAAAGTCCTAACACAAAACCCCTCTTCTCTCTTCCACAACATCTCCCCTCTGCCTGGTGATTTTTATGAGCTATGTGACGCCCTCTTAAATGAGGAAACATTTGAATTCTATATCACAAACGTGTATTTTACCATTCACCTTTATGTTGTACAGTGCTGGTTTTATAATGCAGCCATGAGAAAGTTTCTCATATGTGGAATCCCCAAATCACACCTATCTCTCAGCCAGGGCATGAATAAGCATCCTGTTCTTACCAGAAAAGTAGATGCCACCCAGAAACAGCTGTGAGAGTGCCTTCTCCGCCAGGTGCCGTTCCCAGCGCTCCCAATGAGAGCAGGAGCCCTGAGTGGAGGAGGAGCTCTGGGCTGCCCTGAGCCCCCTTCCCTTCCACGTCACTCTTTGCAGCGTAAGTGGTGGACTGCACGGGGAGTGCCAGGATGGGGCGCCCTGGTCACTGGTGTTTCTCAGGATGCCAGGGCCTTCTTTCTGCTGTGGAATCAAGTTCTGGCGCCAGTGGAGAGCGTAACCCCCCAGCTGCCAGGGTCCTTGATGCAGACACATCTCTCTGAGCTCGCAGCCCCTGGAGTCCTGCTACCCCTTCCTTCCCTGTGTACTGTGGAACTCTGCACTCGCCGGGCCTTGAGGACACCATGAGCCAATGGAGCTGCACGGGACAGCAGAGACATATCACAGCCTCTGCTGTGGGCACAGGCGCACTCCAGTGTCCTGTCACACTGCGCTTACAGAACACAAGTTCAAAGATAAAAAAATGATTAAGGATTTCGAGATGGTGACAGCACAGCATTGGAAGCTTGAGACCCTCTGGGCAGAGGCCCTATGGGCCAGCACGGCTTGACACTGTCACACGGGCCATGGCGAGGCCAGCGGTCCAGTCACAGGTCCTAGAGGGGCCCAAGCCTTTCCTCAGTGGGAAGGACACGCTCCAGCTTGTCCCCATCAGCAGCCCTGTTTGGGGCCACAGACCAGGGGTGGGATCCATGTGAAAGTGAGAGAAGGAGCTCCAGACAGAAGCCCTCAGCCACAGCCCACGCACTTATGCACGCTCAACTCACACCACTGCACATCCACACACACTCACACCCAAATGCTTTCATACTCACACACCGATGCACACTCACGCACACTCAACTCACTCACAGACATACACGCACTCACCAACGCATATCCACACACATTCACACCAATATACTCTCATACTCACACCCATGCACACTCAGCTCACACTCACACATATAATTGCACTCACACCACTGCACATCCACACACACTCACACCCATATGCTCTCATACACCCATGCACTCAGCTCACACTCACACATATAATTGCACTCACACCACTGCACATCCACACACACTCACACCCATATACTCTCATACACACCCATGCACACTCATTAACACTCAACTCACACTCACTGACATACATGCACTCACCAGTGCACATCCACACACATTCACACCAATATACTCTCATACTCACACACCCATGCACACTCAGCTCACACTCACACATATAATTGCACTCACCAATGCACATCCACACACACTCACACCCATATGCTCTCATATTCACACACCCATGCACACTCACGCACACTCAACTCACAGACATACACGCACTCACCAACGCATATCCACACACATTCACACCAATACACTCTCATACTCACACCCATGCACTCAGCTCACACTCACACATATAATTGCACTCACACCACTGCACATCCACACACACTCACACCCATATACTCTCATATACACCCATGCACACTCATTAACACTCAACTCACACTCACTGACATACATGCACTCACACACATACACTTGCACTCACACCACTGCACATCCACACACACCCATATACTCGCATACTCACACATCTATGCACACTCAACTCACACTCACACACATACACTTGCACTTACAACACTGCACATCCAAATTCACACCCACATACATATACACACTCACACACTCAACTTACACCCTCACACACTACCACACATACACTTGCACTCACACCACTGCACATCCACACACTCCCATATACTCTCATACATTAATGCATACTCAACTCACCCTTGCACACTCTCACCCTCACATCTTGTATACTCACACCCTCACACACCCCTGCACACACTCTCACACTCATACACTCACTTCACACACACACAATGAAAAGAGGAAATTTACTAGGTGTTCTTGGTGGGTGGAAAAAGAATTGTCAACATTTAGGATAGAGAGAAATGCAAAGTTTATTTTTGAAAGAGAAAGAAAAGGAAGAAAAAAAAAAGAAGGAAGGAAGGAGAGAGGAACGGGAATGTAGGAGATAAGTATGGAGATGGGGATGGGAATGGGAATGGGGAGCAGCCAGAGGAAGACAGAGGAGAAAGGGCCGGTGGTTCAGGGAACGTGGTGCTTTTAAAGGGTAAAAATGCCCCCTTTCCTCTGCTGCAGCCGACTGGTAACAAACATGGCTGTGAAGCTGCTGCGTTGGGATTTTTTCCTCACACAGCAGATTGATAAAGAAATTAGTTTCTTCCTTCTTCTTGGTGGTGAGAGGCATCTGGTACAGTCTCTTCTTGAGAAAGTGGAAAGTCAGTGCTTCCACGGTCCACCCGGGAACTTCCTCTTAGAGATGAGGAGTTAGGTCACAGGGTGGGGGCGACGGGGGCGTGATTTCGCTCTGTCACCCTGCGTAGAGTGCTGTCGCATCTTAGCTCACAGCAACATCAAACCCCTGGGCTCAGGTGATCCTCCTGCCTCAGTCCCCCAAGTCGGTGGGACCGCTGATGCATACCACAATATCGGGCTAGTGTTTCTCTTTTTAGTAGACACGACACCTCACTCTTACCCAGGCTAGTATTGAACTTTTTTTTTTTTTTTTTTGCAGTTTTTGGCCGGGGCTGGGTTTGAACCCACCACCTCCAGCATATGAGTCCAGCACCCTACCCCTTTGAGCCACAGGCGCCGCCCGGAACTTCTGAACTCAAAGGATCCTCCTACTTCAGCCTCCCAGAGTGCCATAGGATACGGGCGTGACAGGTGTTTTAATTAAACACAGTACAATTGTACTGAGAGTTTATTTCTCTTGTTTTCTGTTGGATAGTTTATTTTCCTGTGTTAGATAAGTTAACAGTAAGACCACCTTTCACACACCCACACCCTCACACATCCTCACACACTCTCACACACCCTCACACACAGCAGCAGCAGCGGCTGACCCCAGGCCTCACTCTCCGTGTACAACAAGATAGAGGACGAAGTGACAACTCAGCTCCACAGGAAAAGCAACTTCTGCCAGACACCTGCATTTCCATTTCTGAAACATCAAGACACGACCCCGGAGCCAAACAAGCTTTAACGGGACCGAGCCTTCCAGCATCCAGTAGGGTCTAAGGCAGTAAATTTAGTGGCACTGTCTGTCGCGTCTTGCTTTCAGTCTTTCAAGCTATTTTTAACATCCCTTTTGGGCACTGAAATTGTTTCACCTCCATGGTCTGCAGAAAAAGCTCTCTGGTCAGGGCCCGGCCAGCCCCCGAGCCCCCAGACACCCAGGCCAGAGAGACCATACGCACGTCGCCTGCTGCGTGACACGGAGGCATATGCAGAGCGAGATGACAGAGTGCCAGACACTTGTCCAGGAGACGGCACAAACTCCACAGCAGCGGACAGCAGCCCTGCATCTGTGGGGCAGGCTGGATGTCCGCAAGGCTATGCGGTAGAGCCAGGCAGCATCAGACTGCAGCGCCTCAGAGGTACGTCACCGCACCATCACCCACCACCTGTGGGACTCGGCCACACATTACCGGGGCTGAGGCCTGGGTCTGAAGCCTCCTCTGTGGGTCCGTGCATGCCCCTTGGTCTCCAGCTGCCCAGGGTCAACCCTGAGCTCTGCAGGTCATTAGTGGTGCGACCTGTGACCGCAGCTTCACCCTCTAGTCTAGGTGTCGTAGACTCCACCTGGAGACTTCGGGCACTTAGAGAGGAGCCCACTTAGAGAACCCTTCTGGGGCCGGAGTAAGACAATGTTTGTGCAGATCAACACTAACAGGTGTCTGGCATGTGCTAAATGCTCAGGAAATATCAGCTTTTTCCATCCCTGCTGTGCAAGAAAGAGATATTCTCCGGTGCAATTCAGAGGGGCTTGGACAGCAGTGAACCTGGGGGCCCTCGGACGCCCCTCAAAGTCTGGCTGCCCAGTCTCCTGTCTGCTCAGCTCCAAGAAGCCTCCAGACCAACACTGTCCTGCAGGACACTCTAGAGTGATGAGACAGTCCGTGCCAGCAGCCACCAGCCACACATGCTACCACGCACCTAAAACGTGCCTACTGCAACTGAGGGAGGGAATTTTGAGTTTCACCTAATTTTAATGTACTTAAACTTACAAAGCCACATAGAGGGAGTGGCCACCATATTGGAAAGAGCACCTCCAGATACTCATTTCCAGAGTTTGTCTATGTGAAAGAAGGAAGGTAAAGGTTTTTGACACTGATGGCTATTTCCGCCTCCTGAAGCATTTGAGTGCTCATGAACCAAATAAAGGCTCTGAGAAGTCCCGCAGTAGTCCAATTCTGTTCACATATTTAACATTTATGCCCAGAGGTATATAACACTCAGAACACCCTTCAGAGCATTCTGAACAGACAGTCCGTGTCCACTAGAACAATGAATGCCCTTTTGACTTTGAAAAAGCTCCAGAAAAGGGAGTCACTTTGTATCCCTTTTGGGTCAGTGCTACTGAGCGCAGAAACCAGGAGTCAGTACTAAGTCACTCATGCATTCACTCAACAAACGTGTGACGTGTACTTACCACTCACCACACGTCAGGCTCCGTGCCACGCCACAGATAAGCCATAGTTGTGTCCTTCTGTGCCAGGCTCGAGGGAAGCTATCTCTGGCCACCCCCAGAGAGAGCAACATGGGATTGGCTGCGTTTATAACACCAGCTCCTGGCTCCCCCTCTGAAAGGCCCAGGTTTTTTAAAGCTCCCACTGTGATGTCACTCAGAGGCAGGTTTGGAAGCAGGGCATAGCGGACCCACCCGCCTCTGTGAGTTCAGCCCAGGATGGCTCCCACTTCCCAGGGCTTGTGCGCTCCATTTGAGCCGAGCAGGCAGCCCTAGACCATTGGTGACAGGTTGAACCCAAAGGGAGAGGAGACAAACCCTATGGTTTCTTCCCAGATGGTTGTGCATGTGCCCTGGAGGTGGAGGAGGGAGTGAGCACCCCAGCGTGGGGAACAGTCACCCTCCCAGTCATTGCCAAGGACATAGACACAGCGAGTGACCATCAACTTCCGCTCAGGACAGAATTCTTAATGACTTCTGCATTAAAAGCCAATACACTGGCACACACTTACAATGCCTAATAAAGCAAACAGCCCGTCAGCTGATCCAGACTCCGATGCAGGAACCCCAAAAGGAGAAACTCAGGCAGCCTTGCCAGGACCGCTTAATGGAAAACTGGTGACGTCATTTACAGGACCCTCAGACACGGGCCTATGGGTGTGAGAATAACGCTAGGAAACAGGCCCCACTGTGGCTGCAAATAGCTCAGAGCAAAGCCTCTGTATGCTCTGGGCCAGCCCCTCAGCTCTGCCAAGGGCACGCTGCAAACACCAAGCCCCCCAACCCTATGGGAGTGGTCCCTAGAACCCCTGTGATGTGCCAGGAGGCCGGACACTTGGCCTCTGAGGCACTGGAGCCCCTCCAGCTACAACTCCAGGGAAGGCCTTGGAGGCCAGCCCTTGGTCCCTGAGACCAGAAGACCTGCAAACAGTCACAGAAATGCACCCCCAAACTCCCGTACCGAGCACCCCATGCTGCTGCTGCTGCCAGCCACATCTGCTCCGTGGCCCCATTAAATCAGCCGCCTGCATGAAATAAGTACGTCCATCCTCAGGAAGCCAGCTCGGCCACCCCTCATCCCTCACACCATGTGCGGAGGACCCTTGCCCAAGGCTGGCCCGCAGCACGGACTCTACCCTGAGGCGTTTCTGCCGCACATTAAAGAAAGAACAAAGAAGAGAAAGGCGGGGAAGCCAGTCCCCCCAGATTCACGAGGAGAAGATGAAACGTTCAGAAGGAAAAGAGCCTTTTCAAAGAACTTTCCATCTGTCCCCAGCCCAGTTTGAGGGACAGAGCTCAGTGTGGACAGGACCGACCCCACGGCTGCCCGGTCGGTCAGGGCCCTGGGAACAGAGACATGGATGTGGGCGAGAGGCCCCACAAACCCTGCGGTGGAGACGCAGGCGTAACCTCCACTGGGCTGCCAGGCGGGAGCCAGGGCCGGTGGCCCCCTCCCCTCCGCCCTGGGATCACAGCCTTTTTTGGGTACACACCCTCCACAGGTGGGACCTTCGATGTCTCCCTCAAAATAAAGGTGCCGGGCTGCATGAACTCCCAAGTCCAGCTCTCTCGGCAGCCGTTTTTGAAATACAAAAATATCCACTAACAAATATTTACTGAGCCTCAAGCAGAGCAGTTGACACGAAGGAGGTGATTCATAAACGCAGGATGGTTTACTGATAGATTGTCACTGCCTTATGGCTGTCACGAGGAACCGGCTGCCACCTCGGTCCCGTCCTCAGCCTGCCCAGCACTATCCACTCTTATCCCACCAAGGAGATGGCCCCGGATGGCCCCTCTGTCCAGCAGAGCAGGAAGACAGTCCCACACAGCATTCCAGCTCTGGGTCTCCCCACTGACGTAAGCCCGGCTATGTTTCCGGAAACTTCCCTGCTTTTCCAACTTCTTTCAACTTTTCTTTCGCACTCCAAGCTGAAGGGGATGAGGAGGTAGAAAACCAGATAAAAGCAAAGAGCAAACCGTTTGAAAGGCATGTCTGCAACTTCTAATGGCATCAATCTGTCACAGGGAGCACAGGGGGACAGCTGCGTCTGCACCCTCACAGAGATAACTGCATATTGAACATCTGAGACTTGATTTATTAACAGTGAGATTTTTACAGGCAAGCCACTATCGACAAAAGGCAGCAATTTTAGGCACCCGGATCAATACCCTTTAATCGAGTCAAATCTCGACAAATTAAAGCCCGATTCCAAAATAGCCCCGAACTAAACAAATGAATTTGTGTAAAATTCCCCACGTGGCTGAATGACATGTGAGTGACTGTCATCAGTTGGCGGCAGTATTTTTATTTATATCTTTGGAAGCGAGACACCATCCGTGGGTGCCGTTGCTCAACTGTCGTGTTCCCCCGTCCTCCCAAGCCCCACGCTCAGACCCCAGAGAGGGAGCGGGAGGTAAACATAGGCACGGCTCGGTCCAGGGCCACTTTGGGAATAAATTCCTTCCCTACCTGTTCACGCACATCCCATCCGGTGAGGACAAATCAGATCTCACAGCTCATGGCAAAGACCAAAGCCGGACCCCACCCTGCCCCAGACAACCTAGGGGATCCTGAACCAATCAGGTGAGACATTTTTCATCTATGAAATAGGAATGAGAGCAGTCACCACCACCTCCAAAAACTGTCCATGGCACTAAACAAGACAACAGGTTTGAGAGACCAGGTCTCTCGATGCCTGACAAAGAAGGGGCACGCGCTTGTTGGCCGGAGCAGGAAGCCGCTGCACAGAGCTCCAGCCCATCCCCAGGCTCGGCACATTCTCCCTGGGGAGACAAGGTCTCTCCAAAGCTAGAGGGTGGTCACCTACGCCCTGTCCCAGCATGTTCTATAGCTCTGCAGGAAACCCCAGAAGAGCCTCTCTCATTAGGGAGTTTTTGCTTTGGAAACTTTTATCCCTGGAATTTTCCAGTGTCTCAGGGAGCCCTGATTTTGTAGACGTCAACCCTGAATCACAGCCCCATCTGCAGAGGCTGAAGGAAGCCCTCAGGAAGCCAGGTGCTCTTGGTCAGCAGTTAATAGAGATAATACATGCTCCCGGCCACCGCATCGCCTCCAGAGGGAGCAGGTCCGAAGCACAGAGACGGCCTGGAGCGTCCCAGCACCTGGTACAGGGTGCAGTGTGGGTCCTACAACATCACTGGAGAATCAAACGACCAAGTCCTGCCACAGCCTCTCTTGCTAATGAGAAGCCTAGTCACTGAGTCACTGAGTGCTGCCCCTGGGCTGCTCCCGTTCCCCCTTCAGGACCCTCTGCAGCTGGGTGGTAAAGGGCTGACAGCAGCCTGAGCATCGCAAGCTTGTGTGCAGACGTGTGCTAACGTGTGCAGGGCTGTGAAGATGTGTGCAGGTGTGTGCACATCACTGAAGGTGTATGAATCTGTGTAGCTGTGTGTGCATAGCTGAAGGTGTGTGCATCTGTGCAGGTGTGTGTAGATGTGTGTGCATGAGTACAGGTGTGTTCCTCTGTGCAGGTGTATGTGTAGGTGTGTGTGCCTGAGTACAGGTGTGTGCCTCTGTGCAGGTGTGTGTGCATCACTGAAGATGTGTGTATCTGTGCAGGTGTGTGTGCATCTGTGCATCTGTGTGTGCATCGCTGAACATATGTGCACCTGTGCAGGTATGTGTGCAGGTGTGTGTGCATGAGTACAGGTGTGTGCAGGTGTGTGTGCATCCGTGCAGCTGTGTGTACATGTGTACAGGTGTGTGCATCTGTGCAGGTGTATGTGCATCTGTGCAGTGTGTGTACAGGTGTGTGTGCATCCGTGCAGCTGTGTGTGCATGTGTACAGGTGCAGGCATCTGTGCAGGTGTATGTGCATCACTGAAGGTGTGTGAATCTGTGCAGCTGTGTGTGCGTCTGTGCAGGTATTGTGTGCATCACTGAAGGTATGTACATCTGTGCAGGTGTGTGTGCATGAGTACAGGTGTGTGTGCATCCATGCAGCTGTGTGTGCATGAGTACAGGTGTGTGTGTGTGCATCTGTGCAGGCTGGGGTGTGTGCAGGTGTGTATGCATCTATGCAGGCAGGTGTGTGTGCATGTGTATAGGTGTGTGTGCATCTGTGTAGCTGTGTGTGCATGTGTACAGGTGTGTGCATTTGTGCAGGTGTGTGTGCATGTGTACAGGTGTGTGTGCATCTGGGTAGCTGTGTGTGCATGTGTGCAGGGGTGTGTGTGTGCAGACGTGTGCAGGTATGTGTTCTACATACAAGTTTGTGTCTGCATATTTAAGAGGCTAATTTAAGAGGTTATAATTAGCAAACATAGGGACCTGTATTCTCTTTAGGCCTGTGATTCTCTGTCCTGTCAGACTATTAGCTCTAAAAATTACGAGACATAAATGGGACTGGTTAACATAAAAGCCATAAATATTTGTTTCTAATGGAGCCTGTGTACAAGCAAGCCTGTCTCAGGCTGCTGAGGGCCCTTCCTTAGGAAAAGGGCTGTCTTCTCCAACACAAGTTCCAAGGAGCCTCCCTGCTGGCTTCCTGGGTGTTCCCCACATTCCCCCCCACAAGCCAGGATCTAAGACACTTGGGGACATGGTAACAAAGGGATCTGCAGTGTCTGGGCATCCACAGGGCACCAGACATGGCCCCGACGTAGTGTGTGCTGTGAATCCCCCACCACCCCAGGGACACTCTCCTTTCTCCCCCAAACAGATGAGAGGCTCAGCTGAGCAAAGGGGTTGCCACAAGCCACCCAGCTGGGCTCCAAGGAGCCAGATAGGGAGGTAAACTCAGGACCAAGCCCCCAGAGGCACATATGTTCCAGTACATAGGTTCCTACCCTGTTGGGACAAGAATCCTTGGCATGGGATTGGGGAGGCAGGCGGGAGGCATGAGGCCTTTGTAGAACCAAGACTCAGGGCCTCTGCTGAAGCCTCCTGACCACTGGGACCGTGCACACACTGAGGGGCTGGCGGGCCAGGCAGGGGGCTGCAGACTTGCTCCTTGCCGACCAGTCAGCCCTGGCCCAGAGGCAGGGGGTCAGAGGCCAAGGGCCCTATGCCTGCTGCCCCACCTCTACAAGGACTCTAGGGACCCCAAATAAAGGAAAACTCAGAGCTCCTGGGTTCCAAAGGACACCAGGAACAGGCTGGTCTTCTACCTTGCCCAGAAGAGCCACATGGGGAAGTAGCCGAGGCAAGAATTTGTCCCCCAGCCACATCTGAGCAATTCCTCTCGGGGGCGGTCTATGGAGGCCACCAGGGGATGCAGGATCCCCCCATCCCCACCAAGGCCTAAGGCATGAGCAGAGTTCCCTTGAGACCGCTGGGATTCTTCCTTCCGTTACAGAAGCCCATTTCTCCAGGGAAGGATTTGGTGGGATAGGACGAGCTTTCAGTGTGGCCGATACACAGATGAATAGGTAATGAGGGAGGGACGGACAGACAGACGGGACCTTTTCAGACCTGAGCAGGCTTTGCAGGTGAGTGAGCTGAGGGCAGGAGAACCTGTGATCTTATCTGGAGACTCAGTCGTTCATTTCTTCATCCAACAGCACTTAGGAAGCGTCCGCTCCACACCAGGGAAGGGCGGTGTTAGGGGCTGGAACTCAGCGGGGACGGAAAAGGCATTCTCCCTCCCCTCCCATCTAAGCACAGGGCATAGGTACTTAGACAAGCAGATTGGACAGTAAGTGAAGGACTTGGGGCTTGTGGGACCCATGGCAGGGCCTCCACCCCAAACCATAACGACCACTAACTCCCACCCTAAAAAGTCACGTAACCCTGCTGGGCTGGGCAGGAAGGATTCGCACCAGGCCCCTGGTGGTGGGAAGGTCTGTTCGTGCTTCCTACCTCTCTCTTTCTCTTCCTGTCCTTCCACACACCCATCTGTGCACCCGTGTACCCACACTCTGTCCATCTTTGCGTCCGTGTGTCTGTGTCTGTGCTTGTGCGCACCTGTGCATCACCCACCGGCCCACCCTTCCATCCATGCGTTCACGTGTCTCCTACTGACCTGCCAGCACATACTACACGTGTGTCCACATGTGCAAAGACATGAATGATACACATCGGCATGAATATCAGACACGGAAAGAGGCTACCGTTAGGCTCTTGGTCCCACGTGAACCCACGCAGGCATCTCTCCAGAGCAGAAAATGTTTGGCCTAATTTTGTTCTGCTGAAATTGTTTTTTAAAAAATCTTGCAGATGCTGCGTCCAGAATAGCATGTTGTCTCCAAAAATAGTGAGGCCAGGGTTATCCTGATTAACTGAGTATTCTGGACAAAAGAGAAGCTACCTTTAGAATGATACCACATATGATTGCAAAGTTGGCCCTGGAAGGCGGTTGAAGCCGCTCCTCCACTGGAGCGCTGTGGGCCATGGAGCCCTCACCCCAGGGTCCAACAGCCCCAGACCTGGCCCAGCCTCTAGTGGATTCAAGCCTCCACCCCCCTGCTTGTTCCAGTGGAGTTAACAAGAATTCACAATAAAAGCCTGACTCTGACTTAGCGAGCTCGCAAGACGAAGGTCCGAGGCTTAATTTCCCCTTTCTTCAGCAACAGCTTTATGAAGAATTTATCTGCATCTTGTCTGTCCTCCCACGGCCGCGATCTATTTTTAATGACATTCCCGCTAGCCTCGCAGCTCCCGTCTCCCCTGTTAATATCCAGGTTTTTCATTATTCACGGTGTGATCAGTCTTCTTCTGTCCACACCACATCCCCCACCCTTGGCGTCACTTGGCAGGTGCCATTTTATGGTCTCTATCTCCGATGCTGACATCCTTGTTCTCAGGTCTCTAAATAAACCAGGACCTGCGCAAGGGGCCAAGTGAGCCCCTCTCCTCCCTGGAAGCCGCCACCTGCAGGAAGGTGGTTATGGAGGCAGCTACTCTGGCCCAGGCGGGGACATAGCAGGGTCAGGCTGTGTCCACCACACCCCAAGTCAGAATTCAGCCTACCCACCGCAGAGTTGACCCTAAAAAGCGTCTGGGCACAGAAAGGCTACTTTCTGGTTTCAGACACCAAGCACGTGTCATGGAGGTTTAGAACGTGGTTCACATCCCCGCCCCTCTCAACTGGGTGACCTCAGACTCCGACCCCCTTTTGTGCTCCCCTCTCAGATGGAAGTAACCACACCCACTGAAAAGCGTTCCGAGGAGGACGAGTGGAGATTCTCAACCAAGAAGGATAGCGGGTTGTGACACATGGGAAGAAAAAGAGCAAACGTGTCAAATGCAACTTGGAGTCCGAGGGAGGCTGCAGATGTGACGAGGTGTCGCAGACCCAAATCCATCTCCCTCAATGCAGCCGATTTTGAAATATGAACGTCAGCACTGCCAGCAAGAGCCCACACCCGCGGCTCTCCCGCTGCCGGGTATTTATGGAGACATCCCACCAGTCAAGGGAGACGTACGAGCTCCATAAATACGAAGGATAATCCGGCAAATTCCAAGTCGCACGAAAGGGCTACAAATCAGCCCTTGGGCTGGGTCCCAGACACAAAGAGAAAGTGTGATTAAGTGTGACTTTTTTAAAGTTTTGTTTGGATTTATTCCTAAAACCTCCTTCACCAGAAGACGCAGCTCTCTCGCTGGCACAGATGGCTGCCCTGTCGTGAATCAGAGGCAGAGAATTTGTGCAGAGTCCACAAGGAGCCAGAGAAAGAGGGAGCAGGCGTGCCTTGTTACTCGCACGGAATTAAGATTAGTCTCCACCTGCCCACGACCCTGGGGGTGCTCTGGGCTCTGAGGACCTGTGAGGTTTCCCGGGGTACGGCAGCCACCTCCATACAGGCCCTTTATCCCCGTGGTACTTTACTAAGGAGAACGCTCTCCTCCTTCATCCAAGTTAATAAGAAAAATGTAAAGGCTCCATCTTTTCTGTGGCCGGATAGTATTCCATGGCATATGCACACCTCAGTTTATTAATCCATGCATGTGCTGATGGGCACTTGGGTTAAAGTGAACTGCAAATAAATAGTCTACCACTGCAGGGCGGTGCCTGTGGCTCAAGGAGTAGGGCACCGGCCCCATATACCAGGGGTGTTGGGTTCAAGCCCGGCTCCGGCCAAAACTGCAAAAAAATAATTAAAAAAAAAAAAAAAAAAAACAGTCGACTGCAAATGTCCTTATAGTAAAATGACAGATACCTGGTAATGGGATTGCAGGATCAAATGGGAGGTCTAATTTGAGTTCTTTGAGGATTCTCCACACTTCTTTCTTCTGGGTAGATACCTAGTAATGGGATTGCAGGATCAAATGGGAGGTCTAGTTTGAGTTCTTTGAGGATTCTCCATACTTCTTTCCAAAAAGGTTGTATCAGTTTGCAGTCCCACCAGCAGTGTAAAAGTGTTCCCTTCTCTCCACATCCACGCCAGCACCTGCAGCTTTGAGACTTTGTGACATGGGCTCTTCTCACTGGGTTAGGTGATATCTCAGGGTGTTTTGATTTTCATTTCTCTGATAATTAGGAATGATGAGCATTTTTTCATATGTGTGTTGGCCATTTGTCTGTCTTCTTCAGAGAAGTTTCTGTTCAAGTCTCTTGCCCACTTATAAATGGGATTGCTTTGCTCTTTTCTTGTTGATTATTTTGAGTTCTCTGCAGATTCTAGTTATCAGCTCCTTGTCAAATTTTCTTTGTTTCTGATGATTTTCTATGTGTGGCCTTGTAGCCTCTGGAGGGACTGTCCCTCTCGGGATTAGCAAACTCCTAGATGTAAATGAGGCCCTGCCTGGGTTTTCCCCACCCACCAGTACCTCCTCTAGCTGGGTCTCACCCCAGGGCCACCATCAAAGTCCTGATCATCCCAGGGACAAGCACCAGACAACCATGGGCGGCCCCTCCACCCAGAGCCTGTGGGAATTTCTCCTGCCGGCCAGCTCCAAGTCTGCTCAGCCCACCTCGCTGCCTGTTCCTGCAGAAACCAAAATGAAGCCCTGTCCATGTGTCCTGCTCGCCCCCCTCCACCTCCTGACCGCTCTGTCCTTCCCTGTGGGGGCCCTATGTGGCCCTGTGCGGGTGCGACCCGTCCCTCCTCACAGGTCTGTGAGCAGCACACTTCCTTCCTAAAGGTGCCATGTGCTGACCTGGAGGGCTCACCATAGTCAGACAATAATAAAACCTCCACATGAGACAGAGAATCGTCAGAAATACAGAAAATTTGACAGGGAGCTGATAACTAGAATCTGCAGAGAACTCAAAATAATCACCAAGGAAAAGAGCAAACAATCCCATTTACAAGTGGGCAAGAGGCTTGAACAGAAACTTCTCTGAAAGCTCATCTCCACCTTTCTCCTCATGGGAACAGGCAGGGCCCTCTCTGCACCGCCCTGTGCCAGCAGGTGACCATGGGGACTTACCGGGCTCTGTGCTGAGGTCAGGGGAGAAATCTAGGACGGGTCAGCACACCTAGGCTAACCTCCAGGCATGGAGGTGACACGCTGTCCAGGGACCACTCCTGTTATATTTCTCAGGGCCCCTTCACCTCGTTGGTGACCTCTTCCTTGAGGACAAGGCAATGCCACTGGGCCTCACACTGGCCCCGCTCTCCTGGTGGCATAGAGAAGCTTCGGTCTGGAAGCCTCTCAGACATACTCCCAGGACGCTGAGTCTTGGTTGCCAGGTAGTTATAGCTGATTCAACACAGTCTTCAAAGCCAAGAAAGACCAGAGTCCCCGGGCCCTGATCTGGCCACTCAGCCAAGGGTGGAAAATCACACTGCTCCTTGGGGCACATGTGCATGCGAGCTCACCCTGGGGTCCAAGAGTAGGTGAGGTCACCACTCTTGAGCCCAAAATGGTCAAAGCAGCCTCTACTCTCCACGGCCCCAGCCTTGGGCCAGTCCCTATGAAAAGTTCGATTCCAGCAAGAGCCCCCTTCTGGATTGAAATCAGGACGTCAGTGCTGATGTCCTGGGCTGTGAGCTAATGTTCAGAGGAAGGTCCATTCCAGCTCACTGTAACATTAGCAACGGAGCAGTGGATAGGCACCTTGAACTTGGACTTTCCAGCCTCCAGAACCACAAGAAACAATCTTACAGTTTTATGAGCTACCTCACCTGTGGTGCTTCGTCACAGCCACCTGATGGATTAAGACACCAGGTCACTATAAAGAGTCCTCAGCCTTGCAGTGACACAGCAAACATCCCCATAACCAAGCCAAAAATCTCCAATGGAAGAAAATGTGACAGACATCATTTCACAAGGCTGCATCTGAGAGAGAAAACTGGATTCTAAATATCTGTCATCACAATTGCCCGGGGAGAGAATATTTATTAAAAGTTTTCCATAAGCAGTCCCCAGCTCTTTAATCACGGAGAATTTCTTCTTTTTTTTTCTTTCCCGTAAGATCTTAAGTACACTTACTGTCTTCGCATAAAGGACTTTTGCTTCTAATCATATCGATTTTACTATAATTAATTTTTAATGTATTTTTCAGGGCATTGTGTATATACAGACCAAGATATTTTATCACATATTAACATAGCCATTTCCACTTTTAGAGTGGCTTATTAAATGAGAGCTAATTTATTATTGCTTAAGATGTTACAATGTTAACCCAATTGCTGTTTGTGTGTTTGCGTTCTGTCGTGTACACTTAGGAATGTGATGGGATATTGATACTATACCCAATAGGATTAAATTTACCAAATCGAATCCTTGGGACTGTGGCTGAATTCTAATAATAGCCTGATTACCTAGCCCATGCCCACTGCTGTCAATGAGGTGGATCTTACAGGACAACACACAGCCCTTACCACAGCAGGTGGACACAGGGTCAGCTGGGGTCATGGGCGTGAGGACCAAGCTCCGTTCTAAGCCCTGGGGCCAGTGTTCAGCTGCTGTGCCCCACATGGGGGACTCCATTCTAGGATCTGTCTTCTTTCCCAAGGACCTTATAATGGTCCACGATCATGAGGAAGGCCACGACACGGGTCTGCTCAGACTCCCCCGTTTCCAGGTGGGGGAACACTTCCTGGCAGTTCAGGAGGACACGAGGAGAGGCTGGACATGAGTGCCTCTCGTGGTCGCCGTGTCCAAGGCTGCTGCATCAACCACAGGTTGGATCTCGGCCACCAGCCTCTGTTCACTCACCAGACCTTCGCCAGATCTGCAGCTCTGTGCCCACTGCTACTGCTGAGCAAGGAGGACCAGGGCCTGGCCTCGCCCACCAACAGTGTCCAGGCTGCCAGAGGAACGTGGCAACCACCAGTGGGAGCTGAGTGACAGCAGCGCCAGACAGGAGGTGGCATTCTTCACTTGCTGAGGACCTCAAGAGTCACCACTCAACTCCTGCTGGGGTGGCAGGAAGAGCTCAGAGGTGCCCTATCCCCAAGAGGCCTTGCCAGCGGCTGGATTGACACTGGGGAGCCTGTCTCAAGAGAGACCATGTCCCTTTCCAGAATGGAGTCGGCACATGCCGCCAGGAATTGAGAGCCGGGTCTGAGCTGCCTTCCCCACCCTCTTTACAGTGGCCTGCTTATCGCCTGACACCACCATGATACTCAGCCTCCTCCCTGTGACACCAAGGGAGACAGCAGATGAGGGACTGGGCCGACAGGCCCTCGCAGGGTCCTCGTGAGTCCTGTTCATTATTCACTCTCCCTGCTCCCTGGAAAAGGAAGACTCGCACCTTCCTCCCGACAAGCAGGGCAGGCTGCTGCCTAATTTAAGAGTGAGATCGGTGATGGCACCCACCTTTGTGCCCGACAAAGATGTATTGTCATTGGTGGAAAAAGAAAAACCTCATTAAATCATCTCTTCCACTTCATTAGGGTAATGGCACCTATGCCTGCTGCCTCCAAACTCAGCGAAAGCCGCCACCTTCCTTCCAAAAGGCCAGAACTAGGGGGGCCGGGGGGCCAGGTGGGGGGCTGCGTGGGACAGGGTGCTTCTTTATAATATTTACACTTATGTCAAGAGGAGCCTTCTGGCATGGGGCCTTCTACCACATTCCTCTTAGAAGCTCTTCCTCTTTTAAACTAATGGGGAGATAGCTCACTAAATAATAAATAACCCTGCTTGGCGGGCATGCTGTATTTCCATGGAAGACATTCCTGTGCCCCACCAAAGTAAGTGGCATGTTGGCCCAGAGCACGTGGCTGGTGTCGCTACAGTGCTGCTGAGATCCCACCGCAGACTCCATGCAGGATATGGGGGGCTCTGGCCTCTCACCTGGCTCAGTGTGGGTTGTGCAGGGCCAGTAAGAATGCCTGTCCTCACCATGTCACCATGGGCTTCACAAGTCCAGTGACATCATGGTAACAAAGTACAAACTGAGGCCCTGGATGGGAACCTCGCTGAGGAGGTGGGGAAAGCCAGTGTCAACCTGGACCCCAGAGTGGACCTTGAGCTTCTGTGTGCCTCAGACTCTGATGACCTATCTGGGCCTTGATTGGAGAAGATGGTCTTGACCTTTTTCCCTGTGTATTCCCAGGTAGGGGCTGGGCAGCAGGGAGTTGGAGGACCCAGCAGGACACTCCCTCGCCACTGCACTGCAGGCTCTCCCTGCCCTGGGTCCCCCTCCTGCAGCCCCACCCACCCCTGTGATGGGGACTCTGGTCACAGAAAATAGGAAGCGGGCCCCTCCCGTGCAAGGCCTGCAGTGCCCAGCTCCCTGCTCATTTAGGGTTCTTATGTGGCCACATACACGGGGCCCCTTCAATAGCCACACCTGAGGTACAGCAGCACCAACCCAAGACCCTGCCGCAGAAGGGCTGACAGCCTGAGACCCAGGGCTAAAGCTCCCTCCCTCCAGGGGCTCCACTTTCCCTCAAATGAGGCGGGCAGACTTGGTTGCGCCTGAGCATCTCCGGAGGAGCTTCTAGACTCCCACTGACTGCAGCAGCTACCCCCAGGGGGCCCAGGTGAGCCCAACCTGCAGCCACAAGTGAGATGCACCAGACTGCCAGTGCTTCTCAAAGTGGGCTCCTGGGGCAGCAGCAAGGAGGTGAGGTTCCCCCAGCCCTCCAGCCGCCACCCAAACCTACCCAACCGGAAACTTGGGGCTGGGGCCCAGGGTCCAGGTGCTTTCAGCCCCGTCCCACCTAAGAGCAGGTCTGGGGGACCCTCAGAGCCCCGTTCTCCACCGCTGGCCCTCCCCACACATGGGGAAACAAGTTCAAGTGCATCCCGGGAGCTCAGCAGAAGTTTACTAGGGTCGCTGCCCTGGGGGTGGATAATGTCACCAGCAGGGCAGCCAGGAACAGGAACCCTGCCCTGTATTGCTTCTGGAGAAATAGGAAAGAGAAGGGAAGGGTTTCAAGAAAAAGAAACAACGTGTGAGCAGCAGACAAGCAAGTGGACGCGCCCACTGCTCACCTGGAGACCATGCCCAGCACTCCCAGGAAACGACACAGGGAGAAGTGACCTGGGAGGCAGTGGGAGCCCCCTGCAAGGCGGGTACCGGACAGAGGAGGGAGGGTCCAGCTGGCTGCCTGCCTGGGCATCCTGGATGCAGGGACCCCTCCACACCAGCTTGCACGGAAGGGGCCCACTTCATATTCTCTGTGACCAGGGGCCCCATCCGGGTGGGTGGGGTCGCAGGAGGGGGGTTGCCCAGGGTTAGGCAGGGAGAGCCTGCAGTGTGCATTCGGGCCACCAGGTGGCGCCATCACCAGGAGGCCGCCCACAGGCAGCTCCTCCAAGGGCTGTTGTGTTACAGCTTGGGGGGAGGGGAGGAGAAGGAGCCCCCCCCCTCCTCCCAGAGAACTCCTGGACTGGAGAACCAGGGCAGGGGACATCCAGCCCCTCCTTCCTGCACCGGTTGAGCTGGGTGTTAGCCCCTCCACCTCCAGGTTTAAGGCTGATCTTCAAGTTCTTCAGGGGCTGCGAGTTAAAGTTTTGTATTTCTATTTCAAAGAGTCTAAAAATATATCCTCTCGGCTCTAAAGACAAAATTTTCCTAGAGACGATTTACCACGGAAAACCATTTTCCTAAATGGGGCCTTTTCTTAATCATTATTTCTTCCACCGAACTCCAGGGCTGCGGAGAGATTCTCCATGCGAGGAAGGGCTCACTCCATAAACCTCAGGTTGCCATCTCAGATGCCACAGCTCACCCCGAGGCAAGCTCTGTCCTCGGCTGCACCCTCAGAAACAGCCCGTCAGGTGGGTGCCTGGGTCACCCACTCCCCAGACAGGCAGACCCAGGCAGGAAAAAAAGCCCCACAACTTCCCTCTAATCGTGGGCCATGCTACCCTCCCTCTGGCTTCCCATCCTGCCCCCCCCCAGGACTGGAGCTGGGGGGGGCTCCCCATCATGCAGAACCCCTTTTGGCAGAGTAGCAGGGCCTGATTCAAGCCAGCGTGCTAATGAATGGTGGTGGCTTCAAGGGCTCTCCCCGCTGGGAGCCTGGTCTCCTTTCCCTACATACCAGTGGCCATGCAGGGCTGATCAGAAACTCTGCCCAGGGCCTGCAGCTAATGGAGACATGTGATCTAATCTTCCCCGAGAAAATAGCGCAAACCCACAGCTGAGGTCAATGCTCTCAGCTCCTAAAAGAAATGTCCACAGAACAGCTCCCAGGGCCAGCATGATGCCTGGGATTGCAGAGCACCTGTGAAGCTCCCCAGACCCAGGCGGCCAGAGGCAGAGGGGAGCAGAGACCTGTGCTCCCGAAGCCCCAGCACCTCTGGCAAGGCCAACACCATGGGTTTCCACAGGGAACTGCTCCTCTGCACCCAGGGGGCCCATGAAGCTACATCAATCTGCTCTGTGTGGAGCCCAGGATCTAACTGTGTCTCTCCGCAAACAGGGAGAGCAGAGAGGCTGGAAACTGCGATGATGGGCCACAGAAGGGACATTAACAGAATCAATTGACCCAGCTTAAAACAAAAACACGTCCCAAAGAGCAAGCCTGAAGATTGGCATCTCAGCGCCAAGCCGGGTGCCAGCCAGACAGTGCCCTCCTTCAGTAACAGAGCAAGTGAAGCAGTGGCCGTGTGCGTCACGAGGGACAGAGAGGGAGAAAGAGGTGAGCTGTTCAAACCAGGCTCTTAGAGAAAGAGCATCAAAATATTTTGCAAGGGATTTACTGGTTTCCACATCTTCAAATCTTGGCATGGAGACAGAGGAGATGGTAATTAAAATTGGCAGCAGGGCAGGGGAAGCATCATTAAATACAGAATTTCTAAATGCCTGGAAGTGATCTTAACGAGATAAATTGGTTTTCCAACCTCACCTCAGCTGTAAAAGGTTATAACTTTTGAGTCCTCAGCACTGATGCTGAACTGGGAGTCCTGACGGGTATTATTAGGGAGTCAAACGGACGAGAAAATTCTCTCTGGGGCTCAGTTTCCTTTGGTTTCTGAGTGCTGAGTTCTGAGCAGTGCAGGGCTTCGGCTAACGAGCCGGGGCACCTGCCAAGCAAGTGGGGCTTCCTACCGTCTCTGCAACCCCCAGCTTCAACCAAAGTTGCTCTCAAAAAAAAAAAAAAAATCTAAAGTAAAAAGACTTAAACCTGGAAAGAGATTCCTTTTCAAAACCTTAGAAGTATGTGACTAAATCCCTTCTGGTTTAGGTGTCAACCAGAAGTGTCTGAAGGCAAGTGGGGCCGTGAAAACTCCCCTGGGCAGCAGAGCAGATGAGCCCTGCAGTGACACCACCCTTGATGTCATTGTAGTCCCTGTCCCCTGCTGCAGGCACCAGCAGGGCCACGTCCTGGACTCTGCCTTTGGTGTCCACCCCCAAAGGACCCCCACCCTCTCCTTCACTATCCCAGCATCAGACTGTGAGGCACAAAGACTGGACGCCTCTCTACGCATGGCATGGACTTGGCACTCAGAAGGTGCACCAGAAATATCCCTACAATGAACAAATCAATGCAGCCTCTGGGGTGACACTCTAAACTTATTTGTCCCTCCAAACAGGTTCACACCTTCTGGACCTGTGAAGAGAGCACAACTCACGGCAAAAAGACCTTGGCAGATGTAATTAAGGAGATGGGCTTTATAACAGGGAGACTGCACTGGGTTGGCCGCATGAGCTCAAGCTAATCACCAAGCCCTTAGAGCAGAGACCTCCTCTGGCTAGAGCAGAAGTGAGGCAGAAGGGGAGGTTGGGGAGATTTAAAGGCTGCCACTGCTGGCCGTGGCAATGGAGAAAGGATGCCGTGACTCAGGGAGGCGGGCGGCCTCTAGGAGCTGGGACAAGCCTTGCTGACAGGTTCTCCCTCACATCATCCAGCTGACAACAGCTCAATTCTGGCCTCTTGAGACCCAGAACAGAGACTGAGCCAAGACCCTTGACTTTCTCTCCTTACCCTTTGCCCTTCACCTGGTCTCACTCTATGGCAGTAGCTTCTCAGAGGATGCCTCTCCCTACAAAGCTTCCCCCAGCCACTCCCTGAGGAAGAAACACCCAAGTCATCAGGACCCAAGTTGGCCTTGGGTCCCCTGCAAGGCAGAGGAACAGGGCCCAAGCTGTCCAGGGGTGTCCTGGTGCTGGCCTGCCCTGACATCTGGCCCTCTACATGGCATCCCTCTGGCTGGCCAGTGTCGTAGGTTGGCCTGGGGCTGCCACCTGCTGTGCAGCACCCCACCTTGTCCCATTGTCTCTGTAGGATTCACAAAGTGCAGGGGATGCAGCCAAGAAAGTGCCATCTTCACTGTGGCCTCAGCTGGGAAGTAGCATCCCCCACCCCCAGCTTCACCAGAGTCAGCCTCGGCCTCCCCCACCAGCCAGTCCAGCCCACTCTGTCCTGGGGCTCTGACTGGGGATTGGGCCTGCAGCTCTGTGGGGGCCCTAAGGAGTGCAAAGGGCACACACTGGGCTGCAGCAAGGCTTCTGGGTGACCCAGCTGCCCCCAGCAGCACCCAAGGCCCGAGGTTGGCAGCTTCAGGATCATACGCAAACCTCCTGTTCAACACTATGCCACCTCCCCTGCCCACATTGCAGCCCCCCAGGCAGACTCAGGTGGTGGGCCTTCCCCCTCCCCTGCTGCCCATCACAATGGCCACCCCAGCCCAAAGCAGCTGCTGCGGCCCCCTGCTGGGCCTCTGCTCTCCCACCTCCCCCTCTGCCACCCATTCTCTGCAGAGCAGGTGGCTCAGAATTCTCAGAAGGATGAGGCTCGGGTCACAGTAACCTGAAAGCCACAAAGGGCTTCCGCTATGGGCAGGTTAGATTGGAACTCCTCTCCTCCAGGCCCTCCTTCCCACCCTCCCTCGCGCTGCTCTGGCGGGTCCTCACCTGACGTCTGCTCCCTGAAGCCTCACAGCCTCACACACCGCTACAGAACCAATGAGGGAGTGAAGCAAACAACAGGGGCACGGGGTCTACGACCTAGAAAACCCGCAAATGACATGGGAACATGAGCGACCTGTCTGCCACGCTGCCACCTTAGCAGCCAGGGCCATGGCCACAGCAATACCTGGTTCCCGAGGGCTGACCCCGAAGATGACAGGACGCAGAGGGCAGGATTTCAACGCAAATCCCAGTATCCTGTCCCTTTCTGAGAAAAGTATAACACTATTATAGTTATATATTATATAGTTATATAGGATATTAGAATTCTCGTCATTATTTTGTTATTCATTTAATGACTGTCAGAGGTGGGACCTGATGAGAGGCTTTGGGGATTGTTTTCTCTCCTCATCCCTCTGATAATTATTATTGGGCATTATTTTCTTATTCATTAAATGTCATTAGATGATTACATGCCATTGTTTAAACAATATCTAATATGAAAATTAGTAAAACCACAGGGACACGGTACGTCTGTTTTTGTAGGAGGCGTCGCTGGCTACGTTAACAGGGATATAAACGCTTAGCTCACATCCAAAGACCAAGAGCCCCAGGTCCCCTTCTGCAGCCAGAAACCTGGGCACCTGAGGCTGGGTGATTTATAAAGAAAGGGGGCTTATTTGGAGGATGAGTCTGCTGGCTGGAAGACTGGGCTTCTGGGGCTTCAAGCTGCTGCCATTCATGGTCCATGGTGAAGGGGAGAGTGAGCAGAGACCGCCTGATGGGCGGCGGGGCAGGCAGTCACCCATCACCGAGGATGGCAACACGCCAGACATGAGACATTCGCCCCCAGGGCCCCGATGCCTCCCGTCAGGTCCCACCACCAAAGCTAGGATCAGACTTCAACACGAGGTTTGGCGGACAAAGGCCCAAACTGAGGCAAGTGACATCAGCTTCTTAATCTGCTCACCTGAGCTTCGGACAATCTATTAGCTGTCTCCAAAGAGGGCTCCTCAGAGGTTCCTTGGCCTCTAACTGCCTCTAGGACAATTCTGATTCCTCTGGTGGTCCTCAGGCAAATCCAGCCACACCCTGCACCTTCGGGGATGCATACTGGCTGACCCCAGCCTCTGGTGCAGGCCCACCGGGGACGGCAGCCCTGGGCTCCAGTCTACGTTCACAAAGCCCAAGGCCCCTTTGCTGCCAGCCGTCCACCCGCTGCCCAGCAGCTGGCCTCTACCCAGGGACTGTGCCCTGGAGTTTTCATAGATGCTCTTCCTGCATCGAAACCATGCCTCTCCTGTAAGTTCTGAACTTCCTCCCCGCTCCTGCACTATCCCATACCAGTCCGTAAACACCTACCTCAACCTCTGACAAATTCCTGGACCAGACAGCAGCCCCCATCGCTTCTGTGGGACTGTTATGTGGTAAGACAGAGAACACCAAAAAGCTGCCCCTCACAGAAAAAGAGAAACCTGTCACTCCCTTCAAGCCCACTCCCCTCTCTCAGCCGAGTTTCCTGACTTGGCCATTGACAGGCCCCACCCCCTGGCTGTGAACCAGGGACCGGAGTCCCGCCCACAGGGTTTCTGCTGGACTGAGGCCAGTACCAGCACTTGACACCTACTAAGAGGCTGGGAAAGGTTGCTCACTGTCTTGTCCAATCTTTGGCATGAACATTATTTTGCAAAAGTAAACTGGTCTTGTAACCTTCAGGGACTGATTTTTGTTTGTTTACATGATAGTGTTTATTTCAAAGCACTGCATTTTTTTTGTCTTTAAAAGCCCTAGAGTTATGTTATTTTTATAAGCACAGATTATATTTGGTGGCTCACGCCTGTAATCCTAGCACTCTAGGAAGCCGAAGCAGGTGGATTGCTTGAGCTCAGGAGTTCGAGACCAGCCCAAGCAAAAGTGAGACCCCATCTCCACTAAAAACAGAAAGAAAGAGAGAAAGAGGGGAGGGAAGGGAAGGGAAAGAAAGGGAAGGGAAAACTAAAACTAGCCAGGTGTTGAGGTGGGCGCCTATAGTCCCAGCTACTGGGGAGGCTGAGGCAGGAGGATCACTGGAACCCAGGAGTTTGAGGTTCCTGTGAGCTATGATGTCATGGACATTTTTTTTCAATCATGGACTGTGTCCTACATGTTTGGATTAGAGAGACAACGCACACCCATGCACACACACACACACACACGGGAAGTGGTAGGGAAGCAAATGTCTTTATTGCCAGAAGCTGTGGCCCCAATGGTGAGAGCAGCAGCCTCCCAGGTTAGACCCCTGCAGAACGTCAGCATCAAGGTCTTCCAGCGGGGCCAGGGAACGGGGATTTTAAAGATCTCCATGGGTTCCAGTTGTGGAGCCCAGGTGAGGGACACAGAGGTGAGGCAAGTCGATTAGCAGGGGACAGGCTTCCATGGGGCCCTGGCCTGAAATCACAGCCAAGTCAGAGACGAAACAAGTCGCGTATTTCGTGATGGATGTTCACTGTGCAGTGTGGGGCCGTTGAGATTCCTCGGCATCCATAGCATTGTGATGGCCAGGGAGGGGACAGCCACCTGACCCTCCCTGGACGAGGTCACCCTTTGGTAATAATCGAAGGCACGCTCCCGGTGGAGAAAGCTCAGCACCAGCTTAGGCTGAAAATCTTCACAGACTAAGGTTAAACTGTGGTTAAAATGTGTGGGTTATGACACTCAGGCCCTGGCTAAGTTTTAAAAAGACGCCATGGCCTTTAGAGACACACTCCACCACTGCTGGGTGAGATGACAGAGTCTGGGACACATTTCACAGCAGTCCCAGAAGGAAAGTGTCTCAAAAACAGGACTGGGGCTCCTGCACCAACAGCCACATCAGGGCTTATGTCTGGAATTATCTACGTTAGAACACTGAAGATGTAAATTCAGGGTAGAAAGTTTCGGCTAGATTGGAGGAGTAAGTCTTATTGAGTTACTGCACTGTGTAGTGACTACAGTTAATAAACATCTCAAAATCTAAGAGAATAAGTTCTTAACACTCTCATCACAAGAAAAAAGGTGATGAATATGTTAATTAGCTTGATTGACTCTACATTGTACATACAGATCAAAGCAACAGTGTAACCCATAAATACTTTTCAAATACTTTTTAAAAAAAAAAATTTTTTTTTTGAGACGGAGTTTCACTTGCTGCCCTCAGTAGAGTGCTATGGCATCATAGCTCACAGCAACCTCAAAATCATGGGCTCAAGCTATTCTCTTGCCTTAGCCTTCAGAGTAGCTGGGCTTACGGGCACCCACCACAGCGCCTGGCTACTTTGAGTAGAGATGAGGTCTCGCTCTTGCTCAGAGGGTCTCACTCTCCTGAGTTCAGGCAATCTACCACCTCGGCCTCCCAGAGTGCTGGGATTACAGGCATGAGCCACCGTGCCTGGCCCCTTTTTAAAATATTTTAAGAAAATGTAAATATAGAAAAATATAGAGAATCAATCTATATACCAAACCCCAGTATCTACCACTCAGAATCAAGTGACGCTCACAGTACATTATTTTATGTCTTTGGTTTTGATAAAAGAAATTTAATATTTACCCCCCAAAAAAATGGTCTCAGAGGAAATGGGGCTGTGACTCCAGGAGGGCTTTCTCCCTCTGGGACATCCCCTTCCACCCCAGGTGTCTTCCCATCCCATTTCCCTTCTCCTGTGATGGCTGCCCCCACCTCCCCGCCCCCAAGGTTTCTTGACTAAACAGGTAAATGGACGTGGAGACCCTGAGCCCCCCACTGCTAGAAGAGTCCCTCCATGGAGACCCTGAGTCTCCCGCTGCTGGAAGAGTCCCCTCTGTGTACTCCCTTCCTGGGGCTGCCCAAGCCACAACCAACAGGAATTTCCGGTCTGGCGGCTGGACTCAAGATCAAGGTATCAGCAGTCTGGTGCCTCCTGTGAGGCCTCTGTCCCTGTGTCCTGCATAATTGTCCCTCTGGGCCTATCTGTGTCCCAATCCCTCTTTTTATGGTGACACCAGTCCCATTGAATCAGGGCTGACCCTAATGAACCCTTTTGAGCTTAATTATCTCCATAAAGGCCCTGTCTCCACATTACCACATCCCAGGTCTGGAAGGTAAGGACTTCGAAAATAAATGTAGGAGTCAAGCAATACAGCTCGACTGCCCAGACGCGCATGGCATACTTTTTATCCAGAATAATCACCATACGTGTTATTTACCAGGTAAATGACATTTCCTCTTTCAATTGCTTCTCAAGAGATCATTTCTTGCAAAACCTTTCCTTTTTAAAAGGTATAAGGAGGAAGAAGAGAAAAACAAACTGACTTAAGCCTCTGAGTTTGAATACAATAAAATCTCATTAATTTGGGCTTACTGTAGGAAAATATTCCAGAAATAGGAAAGGCTTTGAGCAGATTACTTCAGAAGTTTTCTTTTCACCCATTGCTCTGTCCTCGGCAAGCTGAGGAAACCTGTCTTCATGAACAGGTGAGGATGGCGATTAAGGGCTCTGCCTCCTGCCCACACAGAACACGCTAAGGTTCCCCATGGAGCCTTCCCCACCAGCTCCCCATTTCACCCCTTCTTTTCAAAGGCATCCTTCCTGGCATTAGATTTAGCACACCTTGTGAACCAGGGTAAACGTCAAGCCTCATCTACAATCGAAAGGACACAGAGATGGGTAGAGACCCAATCGCGCACTTTTCTTTCCTCGGGGGGGATCGAGCAAACGCTGACTCCAGGTAGCAGCGCGGCAGAACCTCTGGCTTAAAAAGCAGATTGTGTAGCAATTAATTCATCACATCCCTTTGAGGTAAAATAAAGGGAAGTACGACCAGGCGAGAGTAACTCAGAAAATATTTTCTTCTTTAAAGTTAATGGGGCCCGCGGTTTTAAATGGAGCCATATTCAATTCTCCCAGGTTTTGCTAACACGGTTATCAACTCCCAGCTCAGCGATTAAATGTGTCAGCAAAGCTCCTACTTAGTGCTAAGGAAGTGCTTAATTTTCATTAAAAAGATGACATTGCGAGCAATTATCAAGGACAAGCACAGGCGTGGGTATTTATACACACGTGGACAGATCGTAACCCAGAGATGCATAAATTACCCAGGTCTGTCTCGCAGCTTCCTCCCAAGCCAGGCAGCACTGGCTGCCTCCACTCATTCCCATCCTGTCATTCCACCAGGGCTGTGGCCCAGGACTCTGCTCCCCGCGGGTTCACACCCCTGACCCAGAGGCTGCTGCTAACCCCTGAGATGGGACACAGATTGTTCTCTATGAACCTTTCACTCATGGCCCCTGACTGAAGAGGCAACTCGATCTGGCACCTGCCCTCCTTCCACCGCTTGTCACGCCCAACTCTGAAGGTCAAGGCTCCTGACAGCAGCAGCCGGGGCTGTGTGGAGGCCGCTGACAGGCCAGGTCTAGCGCTCACAACAGCCCCCAAGCGCAGGAGTCATTGCCTCATGAATAACGGCTACTCAGGTGAGACGGATGTGATTCACCCCAACACCACTTGCCCAGAAAGGGACTGAGGCAGAATTAGAACCCAGGTCTGTCTCTACCCAAAGCTCGTCATCCACTCCTGTGCCAGGCAGGGCTTCCCAAAGAGCCCACAGCTGTGACGGTGTCTGCACCCAGTGCCAAGTCTATGTGGGGTCCTGAGGATGCCAGTGAAAATGTCACAGAATCACAGCACCTGTGCCCTGGAGACTGAGAACAGCCTAGAACGCGAGACGAGGGGAACATGGCATGGCCAGCACTGCCCACACGGTCGACTTGGCACACAGAGTGTTTAGTGCACTTCTGCCAAAAAACACAGATGCATTGCCTAGAGCTGTGGCAGCTATCTTGGGACAATGAGGCAATAATGGCAAGAAAAATAAAAAACAGCATGCTAAGAAAGGCAGAGTGGGAGCAGGACAGATCTTAGACCTTTGGTGAAATAACTGAGCACCAGAGAGATCCCGCCCACCTCCAGCCCCTGATTCTCATCACTGCTGAGAACTGAGTTGCTGTCATCCAGGCCCGTGGTCCTGTTCTCTAACTCTGGCCGACAGGGTTCCTCCCGTTGCTGTGCCGTTGCCTGTCCTGAGCCCTCTGTCTCCCGTTGCTGTGCCGTTGCCTGTCCTGAGCCCTCTGTCTCCTGGGTCTCGGGGAAGAGGAGCAGCCTGGGGAAACCAGTGGTCTGAGCCAGGGAGAGAACACAGCTGTGGGGACAATCTCAACGCAGCGTCATCAGGAGGGAGGCCTGCCGCCCTTTGACCTCCCCCTCCCCCACACACTCCCAGGGCCGGGGCCTGAGAAAAATCAAAGCCTCCTCTACACTCAACGGTGACCCTGCAGCTCAGGGGGTCAGGCTTGTGTACCAAGTCAGTGACCATCTCACAGATGAGGGAAGACTGAGGCTAGAGGGGGGTCCACATAGACAGGGGAGCAGGAGGCTCAGGCTGCACCCACGAGTGTCTGACTCCTGTACCAAAAACCCATTTCCCTGGAAGCTCTAGGAGCTCCTAGGTTCATGCAGTCACTGCGGCCTCCTTGAGGGCCAGTTCTCTGCATCCCAAAATGGGAGGGCAGGGCCAGCCCGGAACCACCCAGGGGACACGGTGTAGCCTGAACACCAACCTCCAGAAATGCAGGGAGTCCTAGCGGGGAAGCTGCCGGTGGGGCTGAGCCGATCAGACCGCAGAGTCCTTGTCCCAACCCTAGGCAGACAACAGCCTTGGGACACTCTGTTCCAAATGACATGCAGGTTATTACTGTTGACATGACCCCCAAGGACAGCCCACAGGGGCTCAAGCCATGAACATTATATGTAATTTATAGCACACCCACAAAAAGGGGGTATTATCTAGCCATAAAAATATCCTATTTTCAAAGAACATTTTAAGACACAAGAAAAATAATTATTCTGTGGTGTTAGATTAAAATAAAAGCAGGATCCAAACCTAAGTATACAATATTATTCCAATTTTGGGCTATTTAGACTTAATATACATGTAAAAAGGAATGCAAAAGATAAAAAAAGAAAATCTTAGCATCCATGCTCCGAAGTGGAATGAAGGACCAATTTTGACTTTACTTTTTATATTCTTTTATATTCTTTTATATTCCCCTGTGTTATCCAAATTTCCTCACATGAGCACAGAGAACTTTAAAGTTAGAAAAAGTGTTTCTAATAATGGGGCGGGGGGCTTGGCGTGCTCCTCAGTTGGTGCCGCTCACCTTCCTAACAGAACCCTGCTGTTCACCTCACCTCTGTTCCAGGCTCCAGACAGCAGATGGACCTGTCCATCCTGCAGTTTCCCAGCCTCTGGGCAGCTGGCATCAGGATCTGGCCTTTCCACACCAGCCCGGGGGGGTTCTGGAATTCTGAGCTGAGCCTTGGGAGGTGCTGCTTCAAAGAATCCTTTTAGCTGAAATGGTGGGGATGAAACCTCTGCTCTGAAAGGCCGCTGGTGCACAGCACCCAGTCCCCTCTGCCCCTGGGGCCTTCCCGACAGGAGGCGGCAGCTGGTCCCCCTGCCCCGAAGAAGGGGCTCCAGGCAAGGAACCCAAAACAGAGAGAGACTAATGGGAGACATTCCCCTGGGGGCACCAGGCCACATTGCCACAGCAGAGACTGGGAACCCACTTGGAAACCGCTGTTCTGAGGGGAGTGAGCCCTGACCCTGCCCCAGCGTCCTGGGAGAGGGGACGCACCAGCCCCGAGCCGGCTTCTGGCCTTCAGCTTCTGCTTGGACTCAGGCCCTGCAGAGAGCAGCCTCCGTGGGCTGGGACATCCCCAAGGCAGAGACAGGGCTGTCCCCAAGGTGCTGCTGTCTGAACTTAGCATTCTGGTGAGAGAACGTCTCCAGGGCACCCTGTCCTCACCTATAAAATTCAGGCATCCCCCCGAGGCTGCCCTGACAGGACAGAGGACACTGGAGATCCCCAGCAGCTGGCAGGGAGGGAGACGACCCATGAGGTCCAGAAGGTGGTCTTAGGAAACCTTGGTGTCATCACATTGGTGACAGTCACTGTCCTGTGCCTCAGTTTCCCCCAGGAATGGTAATTGCCTTCAGAGGCCCGTGGTGGGCCTGGCCTAAGGAAAGCTTCACTAGATGTGAGGCATAGGGGTGTCCATCACCAGCCTGATGCCATTCATCTTTCAGAGACACTTGTGTGCACCGACTGTGGGCAGCTGTCCAGGCCTTCGTGTGT
Source organism: Arctocebus calabarensis (assembly GCA_963573935.1). Classification (NCBI taxonomy): domain Eukaryota; kingdom Metazoa; phylum Chordata; class Mammalia; order Primates; family Lorisidae; genus Arctocebus; species Arctocebus calabarensis. The sequence continues at coordinate 20,500 of CAUYON010182258.1, read as the reverse complement.
TCATTCAACAAACACGTGGTTTGGGCTCGCTCTGGGCCCAGCTCTACACCAGGCACGGGGGCAGCACTGAACAAGAGCCCGCGTGGCCAGGTTCCCACACTGCACCCAGGGAACCCAGAAGCAGCCCTGGCTTCCCTTCTGATCCTGGGGCAGGACACGCAGTGGGACTCCTCTGCCTCTGCCCTGCCTCCTAGCCCAAGGGCTGGCCACAGTGGCCCTCAGCACCACGACGGTGGTAAAGGAGGAATGCTGGTGAAAAGGGGTAGGGGGCAGCGTTTCCCTGCAAGAAGCCCAAGCAGTGACTGACCAGGGTGAGGGACGGGGGGTGTAGTCAGGACACAGGGCTCTAGTCTGGACGTCAGGATGGCTGGACCTGTGGCCCCAGTGTTACTACCTGTGAAGTGAGAGGTTGTGCAGGGTGCTCGGCCCCTTGCAGCCAGACCCTCCCGAGGCTGGTCAGGTGGGTGAGGGCTCCTTCCCAGGAGTTCAGAGAGAAAGGCGCCAAGAAAGTGAGCCACCAAGAAGCACGAGAGAGATTAATCTCTTGGCAGAATCCCTTTTAATTCCTCCGTGAAGACGAGTGGCTCTCTGCACTCCAGGCTATAGCAGCCTGTCCCATCCATCAGCGGGGCTGCTCCGTGCCAGCGAGACCCAGCACTAATTCACAGCAGATCTTAGGGCTGCCGCTCCGCAGGGCGATCCGTCACGGCCCCTCCAGTGCCGGGGCTGGGGGCTGGGGGCAAGAACACCACAGGCACAGGCTGCCCAGGCGATGACGCAGACCTGACACCCTGCTCACCCCTAGGTGATGACATGAGGCCATGAGGCCAGAGTCCCCAAGGTGGGATTAGGCTTTTGAAGGTGAAAAGGCTGGAGCCCTCTCTGCATCCCGTGAGGACACGGTGAGAAGGTGGGAGGTAACAAACCTGCCCCAGGTTCCTCCAAAAGGGAGGTATGACAGCTGGGCAAGGCTGGGCCCTGGTTGGAGCTGCTCCCTGGAGGAAAGCTACTGGTGAGAGGGTTCCCAAGGCAGTGGCCTCTGTGCCTGCTGTCCCACCATCACTCACTCAGGCACTGAATGGTATCTTGGCCTCCGACAAGGAGGGGAGAGGAGAAGAGGGGAGGGGTGAGGAAAAGAGAGGAGGGGACGAACTAGATAAAATAAGTCAGGCACAGAAGACAAATGCCCCCGGTCCTCATTCACATGTGCCAGCTGACATGGTTGGTCTCATGGAAGTGGAGAGCACAACTGTGGGCACCAGGGGATGGGGAGGTCGGGGGAGGGAGCAGGGAAGAGGCGGGTGGGTGGACAGGGAACTGTGTTTGGCAGGAGGACTGCGCTCCGGTGTTCTGCAGCACTGCAGGGTGACTTGAGCTAAGAGAGCATGGGTGTTACATGTTCCCAACGTAAAGAAATAACAATGCTGATCACTACTATACCAAAATATCACTCTGCACCCCATCTCTATGTTCAATTATTATATATAGATATAATAAATAATTACATATAAAATGTAAACATTGTTGACGAAGACATAACTGATTTCTCTCGCAGCTTCTGTTCATCACCTTCAAAATTTCACAACAAAAATGATAGGGAAAGGATTCTAAGAGGACAGTGCAGTCAGAAGAAACCAAACTCTGTCTCTCCCACCTAGGCGACAATGGCATTGGCAGAATCCACCTGTTGTAACTATTTTGGAACTCTGGAGTCTAGTGAAGGCTTGCAATGTCCAGGGAGGGCTTGCACAGTAAATTGCAGTTCTGGCCAGTCAATTCCAGCCCTTAGGACTGTGGCAACTGTCCACCCCCCACCACGGCCCTGTGGTCACGGCTGTAAAGTGCTCCTGGAAAAGCTAACACACAGCAAGTGCAGCCAGTGTGGGCAAAAGGGACCCCAAAAATATCAGGAATCTGTGCTAATTGCTGATCACAGAAGTGTCAAGAGACAAGTGATCACTGTTGTTGCACCTGCCCCCGCGGGTAGAAGGCCTTCCCCGTGATAGAAGCGTCCTCCAGGGAGTTTAAGGGGCTGGTTCCATTTTTTTCTTCCCCTTTTGGGAGCAAGACATTAAAGACTAACACTTAAAAGAAAAAAAAAAAAAGCTCCATACCCAAAGGAAATAAGAAAATAACCACACATGCCCAGGAAGAAGCACAGGCTCTGAAAAGACATAAGAAAACCATTAAGTTTATAGCTCAGACTAATCGTTACCACAGAGACAGCCTATTGAAATCAGAAAACAAACAAACAAAACAACAAAGTAGTAAGCCCTGGAAAAGGAAAGAAATATGATTTCCAGAACGACCACATTATTGAATTTGAATGTCCAGTTTTCAAACTCCCCCCCCCCAAAAAAAATCACAAGGCATACTAAGAAATAGCAAAGTATGGCCCATTTGAAGGAAAAAATAAATCCAGAGGACCTTCCCCTGAAAAAGATCAGATTGCAGGTCTACCAGATAACCTGTAGGAACTGTCAGAAAGATGCTCAAGGGACTAGAGAGAAATGTGGAGAAAGTCAAGAGAACGATATTTGAACAAAACTGAAATATCAGTACAAAGACTGATATGTCAATTTTTCTTAAAAGTTTTTTTAAGAAAAACTTACAAAGAAGCCAAGAAGAAATTCTATAGCTGAAAATGACAATAACTGAAATAAAATATTCACTGGAGAAATTCAAAGTCGGATTTGTGGAGGCACAAGATAGAATTCGTGGGCTTAAAGTTAGGACCACGGAAACAATTTAATCTGTGGAACAGAAAGGGAAAAAAAGATGAAGATAAGGAAACATAGCCTACAGGACATGTGGGAAGCTGTCAAGAGAAGCAAAATGAACGTTACAGGGGTCGAGGAGAAAGTGGCAGATAGAATATTCAAGAAATAATTGTTAGAAGCTTTTCAAACTTGATGAAGGATATGAACACAAATATCCAAGCAGCTCAATGAACTCCAAGTAAGATGAACTCAAAGATATCCACACTGAGATACATTATTAAAAAAAAAAAAACTTACGAAAGATAATGATATAGAATCTTGAAAGGAGCAAGAGAGAAGTGACAGTTTATATTCCACAGCTTCTCAATGACATGATCAGCAGATTTCTCATTAGAAACCTCAGAGGCCAGATGGCAGTGGGGCACTATATTCAAAGTCCTGGAACAAAAAAGAAAAATCTTGTCAACTAAGAATCCTATATCTGGGAAAACTGTCCTTCAAAAATGAGGGAGAAGTTAGGACATTCCCAGATAAATGAAAGCTAAAGGAGTTTATAACCACTACACTTATCCTATAAGGAATGCTCAAGGAAATTGTGCAAAATAAAATGTACCAACACTAGACAATAACTCAAAGCCATATGAAAAAATAAAGATCTCAATAAAGGAAAATACATTGTAAGAGAGGGGGTTTTGGTGACAACGTTTTGTAACTTAACTTTCTATTTTTTATGTCATTTAAGAGACGAATACATCTTTGTAAAATGGTTAATCTAAAAGTCTACTATTGTAACTTTGGTTTGTAACTTCGTTTTGTTTTCTACATAAGTTAAAACACTAAAGCATTTAAAAGAATTCTTTATTAGTTTATGTTTGGGGACAAACAATGTTAAAGATGTAATTCTGTGACATCAACACCCGAAAAGGATGTAGACAGAGCTCTGAGGGAATGGTGTTTTCAGTTGTTACTGAAGTTAAACTGAGATAAATTCACATTAGACTGTTATAACTTTAGTATATAAAATATAATCCCCATGGCAACCACAAAGAAAATAGCGACAGAGTATACACAAAAGGAAATGAAAAAGAAATTTAAACATTTCACTACAAAAAGATCAACTAAAAATAAAACAAAATGGTAATGTAAGAAATTAAGGGCAGAGCACCCCCAAGCCCTATAGTAATAAACAGACAGCAAAGGGACACAGTAAGTCCTTCCTCATCTGGAGTTACTTTCAGTGTAAAGGAACTGAACATTTTAATCAAAGACAGAGACTAGAATAGATGAAAACACATCATTGAACTATATGCTATCTATAAGAGCATATAGTTCTATGTCTATTTTGTATCCAAAAATACAAACAGGCCAAAAGTGAAAGCACAAAAAAATATAGTTCATGCAAACAATATCCGAGAGAGAGCAGGAATGGCGATATTAATATCAAAAAAAAAATAGATTTCAAATTGAAAATTATTACAAAAGAGAAAGGACATTATATATTTAAAAATGTTTAATACTGCAAATAAATACTATGATTATGAACATTCATGTGCCTAACCAGAAAGCGTCAAAATATGGTATGTAAGCAAAAACTGACAAGGAGAAATAGTCCTATAATAACAGACGGATACTTCAACACCCCACTCTCAATGATGGATAGAATAATCAATAAGGTAAAAGATGAGGAAGCAGGGACTGAACACAATAAATCAACTAGCCACAGCCGGCAAATGCAAAACTCTGGGTTACTGTCCATGGTAGACCATTCGTTGGGTCATAAAGTAACTCTCAGTAGAATTTAAAAAACAGATGCAATGCAAAGTATCTCCTACCACCGTAGGGTGAAGTTAGACATCAGTAACAGAAGTGAACCTGAAAATGGTATAAATATGTGGAAATTAAACAACATACTACTTTTTTTTTTTCTAGAGACAGAGTCTCACTCTATCGCCCTGGGTAGAGTGCCGTGGCGTCACAGCTCACAGCAACCTCCAACTCCTGGGCTTAGGCGATTCTCCTGCCTCAGCCTCCTGAGTAGCTGGGGCTACAGGCACCCGTCACAACGCCCGGCTATTTTTCTGTTGCAGTTTGGCCGGGGCCGGGTTTGAACCTGCCACCCTCAGTATATGGGGCCGGCGCCCTACTCACTGAGCTAAATAACCAAACCACTGTTCTAGTAAAAATCAAAAGGTAAATCAGAAAATACAGAGAAATGAAAACTGTGGGACAGCAAAAAAAAGCAGCATAGAGGGGAAAATGTATAGGTATGAAGGCTCACGTCACAAGGCAAGGGTGATCTCAAACCAATAACTCAACTTTACAGCCTATGGAACTGGAGAAAGATCAACAAACGAAACTCAAAGCTGCCAAAAAGAAAGAAAGACCGAAGGCCAGAGAAAAACTAAATGGAACAGACTAGGAAAATAGAGAAATCAATGAAACCAAAAGATGAACAAAACCGAGAAACCTTAGCGAGACAGATTAAGAAAAGGTAAGGTTCAACTTCACCAAAATCAGAACTGGAAGTGGGTTCCAGTTCCATCCATCCTACTGATGACGTGTAAGTAGCAAGCATTGAACGGCTGTACACCAGCATGTTGGATTCTAGAGGAAACAGCAGATTCCTAGAAACACAGAACCACAAAAGACCAAAATCATGAAGAATTACAAATCTGAATAGATCGAAAACGAGGAAGGAAATTGAGTCGATAATCAAAGATCTCTGGGCCTGATGGCTTCACCATCAAACACGTAAAGACTTAACACCAATCCTTTTCAAACTTTTCCCAAACTCTGAAGAGGAGAAAACACTTCCTAACTCATTCAGAGGCCAGCCTTATCCTGATACCAAATCCAAACTGCAGACCAATAGGAACAAATGGGGAAATCTTCAACAAAATACTAGGAAACCAAATTTAGCAACATATTGTTAGCAAAAGAATTATACACCAAGACCAAGTGGGGTTTATTCCTGGCAAGCGAGAATGGTTCAACATATGAAAAATCAATCTATGTGGTGACACCACATTAACAGATGAAAGAGGAAGCATATGAGTATTTCAATTGAGGCAGAAAGAACATTTCATAAATTCAACACCTTTTTATGACAAAAACACTCAACAAACTAGCAGTAGAAGCAAACCACCTCAATATAATAAAAACCATATATGAGAAACCCACCGCGGATAACATACTCAGCTGTGTACAACTGAATTCCTCTAAGATCAGGAACAAGGAAAGAAGTCTACTTTCATAACTTCTATTCCGCACAGAACTCGAAGAGAGAAATTAGACCAGAAAAGAAATAAAAGCCACACAGACTAGAAAGGAATAAGTACTATTATCTCTGTATGGAGATGATGTAACTGTTTAGGTCGAAACCTTTAAATAGTCTATAAAAAAAAAAACAAAACTCTGTTAGAATTAATAAATTAATTCAGCAAAGCTGCAAGAGACAAAGTTAACACACAAAAAATAAGCTAGACATCTATAAACTAACAATGTACAAGCTGAGAAAAAATGTTATGTTTTTGTTTATTTGTTGTTACCTTGGATAAAGTGTCATGGCATCCTCATAGGTCACAGAAACCTCAAACTCTGGGTTTAAGTGATCCTCCTGCCCCAGCTTCCCAACTAGCCAGGACAACAGGTGCCCACCACAATGCCCAGCCAGTTTTTCTATTTTTAGTAGAAACAGGGTCTCAGATCTTGCTCAGGCTGATCTCAGACTGCTAAGCTCCAGGGAATCCACCTGTCTCACAACTTCTTTTTTTTAAATCCCATTTGCAATTGGGATCCAAAAGAATAAAATACTTAGGAATTAACTTAACCAAAGAGTTTTGTAAAAGACTCATACAACCAAAACTAAAAAATATTACTGAAAGAAATTAAAGAAGACACAAATACAAGGTTGACCCTTGGACAATACAGGTTTGAATGCTAAGGGTCTAATTACATAAAAAAAAAAAAATTCAATCTATACATCAGAAAAATTTTTGAAGATTTCTGGCAATTAGGAAAAAGCATCAGATGAGCCACATAGCCTAGACATATTGGAAAAAATGAGAAAAAGATTATGTCATGAGTGCACAAAATATATACAGATACTAGTCTATTTTATCATTTACTGCCATAAAATATACATGAATCTATTATAAAAATTTTAAATTTATCAAAACTTATGCACACAGACAGACTGTATGTGGTGCCGCTCAGAGTCAAGAGAAATGCAAACAAATGTAAAGAAGCAACATTCAGTCCTCACCGCATAAATTAGCTGTGGGACCCACCGTCTGTGTTACTGTGATAACTCTGCAGCCGCCTCCCAGAGCTATCACAGGGAGCTCGAGTGCTGTGGGCACCCATTCACTCAAAATGCCGTGGAACTCCCGATATCCCTACACGAGCGGTTTATCTGCCCAACAAATTGTGTATCTCAGGACAAAGTGGCCTTCTGTGGGTTTTGCTTCTTTTTCATTGTGTTTAGTGCAATACTATGGACTGAGTAACACTGGGAGACACATAGAGTGCGCCACCAGGGATGCTGGAACTGCTCCCAAGAAGCAGAAAAAAGTCATGACATTACCAAAACAAAGGTCAGTTGTGTGACACGTACCTTCAGCCAAGATCTAAGGCTGCAACTGCCCATCATTTTCAAGGTAAATGAACCCAGTGCAAGAATCATTGTAAGAAAAGAAAAGAAAATTCATGCGCCTGTCACTGTGGCTACACCAGGAGGTGTGGAACCTTGCAGGTTTTTCAAACTACCTTTTTATCTGGTACTTAAAATGCAGCTTTTGTGTGGGTGCAGGATTGTCATAGCAAAGGTGATCTATACACTCTAAGTCAAGAAAAACTGAAGTCATTATATGATAACTTAAAGCAAAAGGATGGTGAGGGACGTAATTGGGAGAACTTGATGCCAGCAAAGGATGGTTTGATAATTTTATAAAGAGGTTTGGCTTTAAAAAAAGTCAAGATAATAGGAGAAGCAGCTTCTGGCAACCAAGAGGCAGCAAAGTTCCCAGATCCCATTAAGAAAATCACAGAGGAGGAAGAATATCGGCTTGAACAGGCTTTTAGTGCAGATTAAAACGCCCTGTTCAAGGGAGCAAAAAGGCCACAGAGGACATTTATGCAAGCACTAGGATTTAAGGCAGAAAGGGCTGGGCCAACCCCACTGTTCTGTGCAAATGTGGTCGGGTTTCTGGTCGGGTCGGCTCTTACCTATAAAGCTGCTAAGCCTGAGCCTTGAAGGGAAAAGGTGGACCCCTGTGACCCCTGCGGCCAGTCTCTGGGTTGCATAGAAGCAATTGGAACCCTTTTTCTGGAATCATCAATGTTTGTCCCTAGAGTCAGGAAGAACCTTGCCAGTCAGGGCTGCCTTTTAAAGTTCTTTAGCTATTGGACACACCCCCAGCCTTCGAGAACTCCATAGTGTCAACACCAAAGGCATCAAAGTGTTGTCCCCAAATTCAGCCTCTAGACCACAGGGTCATGAGGACATCTGAGCATGCACATCACACGTGGCAGTCTACAGAAAAGACAGTCGACCCCAAGGAAGAGAATCTTGACAGAGAGAACATCATGAAAGTCCTGAGGATTACACCATTGACCGTGCCACTGTCACTATAGGAAAAAAAAAAAAAAAAAAACGTAAAGCCATCAAGCCCAAGGGAATGAATTCCTGCTGAAGAAGACAGTCCGGTTGTGCATGACCTCCCAGGAATGATGGCAGACCCATCAACACAGTCACAAAAGACACTGTGGATGGGGACCAAAAAAAGGAGGGAGGTGAAGGGTTCCAAGACAGGGCTGTCCGACAAATTCAAGAGCTGACAGACACCTCACCAGAGGAGGATCAGAAGATGACGTGCTGGAGATGAGCTTCCAAACCAGACCAAACGATAAGGAAGGAGACAAAAGCCGGGTGGCAACCAGACGGACACCAGGCCGGGTGGAAGAGGGTGATGGTTATTCAGGACTGCGTCTATGAGACGGGCACTGAAACCAAAGACGATGATGCACAGAGGACTGGTACCACATAGAGCCTTTTTTAAAGAAATAAAAAACAAATGAGTCAGACAGAAATTAAGATGTATCTCCAGGAAGTTACACCAAGTGCGTCCTCCTCCACCTCCCCCACCTGTCCAGCTTTCCCGGCTCTCCCCCCTGACACAGCAAGACCAGCCCATCCTCCTCCCCTCGGCCCGCTCAGTGTGAGGATCAGGCGGTGAAGACCTTTACGACCAGCCACTTCCACCTGACAAACAGTAAATATATTTTCTCTTCTCTATGATTTTCTTAATAACATTTCTTTTCTCCACTTCACTGTATTGTAAGAACACAGTATATAATCATAAAACACACAAAATGCATGTTGTTTAAATTATTGGAAGGCTTCCCATCAACAGTAGGCTATTGGTAGTTAAGTTCTGGGGGAGTCAAAAACTTTACACAGATTTTTCATCTGTGCAGGGGGTGGCGTTCCTAACCCCTGTGTTCAGAATAGTATGATATTAGCACAAGGACAACCGTAAGGACCAATGGGACAGAGAGATCAGAAATAAACCCTCACATATGTGGTAAAATGCCTTTTGACAATGGTGCCACGACCGTCCGGTGGGGAAAGGGCAGTCTCCAGCAAACGGTGTTGGTGAAACTGATTATTCTCTTGTAAACGGCCGAAGCTGGACCCTCGCCTAACACCATACACGAAATCACGTGTCTGACAAGAGATCACTCAAAAGAACAGGGAGAAAAGCCCTAAAACTCAACAAGAACGGCAAGTGAACATACAAATGAGCTAAGGACTTGAATGGAGATGTCTCTAAAAAAAGACACACAAATGGCACATGATAAGATAACCATCGTCACTTATCCTCAGGGAAACGCAAGTTAAAACTGCAGTGAAACACATTAGCATGGCTGCCAGCAGAAGAAAAAACAGCAGATAAGACATGTCCAGGAGGATATGGAGAAAAATCAGAAAATTTTCCACCTGCGCTGCTGCTCGGACAGCCACTGTAAAAGACGGGACAATCGTGACTCAAAACATTTAGAATAAAATTAACACAGGACTCGGCAGTTTTGCCTTTTGACACATACCCCAAAGACTTGAAAACAGGGCCTCAAAGAGATATTCGTACACCTCTGTTCATAGCGGTATCATTTGTGACAGCGAGAACACAAAAGCAACCCAGTGTCCTTTACTAGATGAATGGATACGCGGAACGCGCGTGCACACCCACTAGGACGTTATTCAGCCTTGAAAAGGAAGGAAATTCGAACAGACGGTACAAAGCGCAGGAACCTTGAAGACATCGCGCTGAACGAAACAGATCAAACGCAGGAAGACAGCTACTGCATGAGGCACTTGTATGGGGTCCCGGGAGCAGTCAGGTTCAGGCAGGCAGACAGCAGAGTGGCAGGTGCCTGGGGCTGCAGTGGAGGGTTGGGGAGTGAGCATCTCACGGGTTTGGGTTTTACAAGATGAAAAGAATTGTGGAGATGAATGCTAGTGACGGTTGTGTACCATTAAAAATGCACCTAATACCTCTGAATTGTACACTTCCACATGGTTAAGATGGTAGGTCAATTTTATATTAGGAACATTTTAACAAAGTTAATTAAATTTTGATAAAACAGGAGAATCTAGCCACATGTCAGGTCCAAAGAAGTGAGGGCCACATCAAGTGCCCTGGGCTCCGGTGCTCATCTACCCAGAGCTCGAGGAGCTTCAGGAGACTTGGTCAGCTTTCACGCGTCAGGAGAGCCTGGAGGGCACTCCCTACACTGCCATTTCTCAGCTCGGTGGCATTAGGGAGGAAACTACCCCCATCTGTGCCTCAGTTTGCTCTGCTGGAAACAGGGTGGGGGCAGCACTTGTGTAACCTGATGGAACAGAGGCCAAGCCCTCCACATGCCCCAAAGCTTGGCACTCGGGGACCCTGAGGGCTGAGGGTACTTCACTGATGCAGGAACAGGCTGGCCCCCGTGTCTGTGACTTTGCAAATGTTTCAGGCACCACAAAGACCTATACTTATACCCAGTGCTACAGCAAATGAGCGATAAAATGCAGGAGATCCCCCCATAGCTGCCCATCTCCCATCACAGACCACCTCCCGGCACAGACCACCTCCCTGCACGGACCACCTCCCTGCACAGATAACCTCCCAGCACAGACCACCTCCCTGTACTTCCTAAAGTCAACTTCATTTTCATAGGCCAGACACGCACCCCATGTACGTAGCAGTTCCTGTGTCGACGAGTTTGTTAGAGTCCCTGGGGTGGTCACTCACGAGGGTTTACTCCACGGCCATAATTCTCCCCAGCACGCACCTGTACTCACTCTGCAGGTAAAGGAGGGAGGGGCTGCAGGACTGGGGCAGCCTCCCCCATGGTGGGAGGGAGGCGTACCTGCTTATCAAGGAGGCCCCGTCTCCCTTTGCTTCCTGAACTGGGAAGTCTGCAAGCTGAGCCTGCAGAGGAGGCAGGACACAGTGTCACTGGAGGAAAATCCCCTGCGGGGCAGCTTCCAGGGTATCTCACGGGCCTGTCCTTGATCTTCACCACGTGCTCAAGAGGCAACGTTGGTGCCCCATCTACAGAAGAGGGAACTGGGGAGAAAGTGGACTGGGGCTGGAGTCTTTCCAGGCTCCGTGACACTCTGATGGGGCCCAGTCTGCCATGCAGGTAGGACTGGCCAGAGCTTTGCTCTGCCCAGAGGCACAAAATGGGGTGGACTCTGTGGGCTCAGAGATTGGGCCAAGGAGTGGAAGGGGGTCTGGAGACACTGTCCCCTGCCTACCACTGTTTCCAAACGACGTGTTCCAGAGGCCCACCTCTGGACACCTCCTGAACCCCATGTGAAAGACACTGGGTCCTCCTGGCCCCAAATCCAGAGACAGAGAGGAAGGGTTTCTGTTCTGAAGCCCAAACCCTGGTCCCTCTGTAAGCCAGTGGCCAATGAAACACTACTGGGCCTTCACCTGGTTCAGAGGTTGGGGAGCCAGCTCCGAGTCCCCTGAAGGTTCAGCCTCACCCCTTAAGAACCACTCTGGGAGAAGATGTTACAAGTCTGTCCCAGAAGCAGGCCCTGCAAGAAGGATCTGTGTGCTCTCAGGAGAATGTGGCCTGGAGTAGGGGAAGGTGAGGGAGGCTGGTGTGCGCGGCACCATCTCAGGCTCAGCCCCAAGTCACCGAAGAAGAGGCTGCCCTGGCTAAGATGAGGGAGCTGGGCGGGTATCTTTCCTCCAGCTGTTGGTCATCAAATTAAGGCCACCCTGGGGAATGTGTCCTTCTGTCTCTGGGCACGTGGCAAGTTATTTACTGAGCCCAGGTGGTGAGGAGAGCCACAGGGCGGTACCCAGGGCAGGGTGCCTGCGCGGGCGTGGAGTGAGCAGCCTTGCCTGCCTCCAGCTCTGCTGACAGGGACCCTCCATGTGCCTCTGTTCTCTAGGGAGCTTTGGTCTGGGGTTCCCTGACCAGGATATGTAGGACGAGACACTGGAAGCTTCAGCCCAGGCTTACCCAGGAGACTGCAGCTGAGAAAAGATTAGCTGAAGCCAACTGCCCTCAAGCATGGTCCGGACTTTCTTCTTCATCCCAGGTCTATCGTCTCCACTGAGCCTGGGAGGGTAAAGCCCAAACTATGAGTGAACCCCTAAATCCTCTCATCTTGTCTCATAGCAACTCATCTTGGCAATACCACCAGCCACCTACACCATGCGGGATCACACAACTGTTTAAAAAAAAAAAGTTTCTAAATTTGTTTTAATACCTGTATTTTGTTGCAGAAGTAGCATGTCAGGTTAAATTTTTAATCATTCTATAATTTGCTGATCCAGAGCAAAATCAGGACATCAATCTTTTATCTTAACTAAATGGACTTATAGCTACTAGCCCTTGGGGACCCTGGGTCAGGCCTTGAATCCAGATTCCATCCCCTGGCTGGCCTCCTCTGGCCCAGGCCCAGCATCCAGAGGGGCTATGTATGGCAGCACATGCTCTGTGAAGCCTGAACATCTGTTCATTTCCTCTTATTTTTGAAATGGATTCAGCAGCAGTAACCGTGAGCTCCTTCTGAGGACAGAGGCCAGGCCTGGCCCATCAGGCACCCCCTGAGAGGGAGCAAGAAGCATGCTGAGCACCTAATTCTGAGGCCAGAGGGGATCCCTGTGGGGCAGAAGTTAGGGGAGGCTTCCTGGGAAGGCCAGCCTGAAGAGGAGTTTGAAATTTGAAGAAAACTTAAGTAGAGGTTAGAATGGAATGGTGTATTAGTTACCAGCAGCTGCTGTAACAAGTCACTACAAATGTGGTGATTTAAAATAACCCAGATTATTGCAATTGCTATTCTGAACAGCAGAAGTCCAAAATAGGTCTCACTGTGCTAAAACCAAGGTGTCAGCAGGGCTGTTCTTTCTGGAGGCTCTTGTGGAGAATCCATTTCCTTGGCTTTACCTTTTTTTTTTTTCTTTAAGACAGGGTCCCAGCCTGTCACCCTGGTTGGACTGACTGGAGGACAGTGAGTGGCATGATCTTAGCTCACTGCCACCTTGAACCCCTTAACTCAAAGATCCTCCTGCCTCAGCCTCCCAAGTAACTGGAACTACAGAGGCGCACCACCACACCCTGCTGAGACAGGGTCTAGCTATGTCGCCCGGGTTGTTCTCAAATTCCTGACCTCAGGCAATTTGCCAACCTTGGCATCCAAAGTGCTGGGTTTACAGGCATGACCCACTGCAGCCAGCTGGCTTTTCCAGCTTCTAGGGGCTGTCACATTCTTTGACTCATGGCGCCTCCTCCACTTTCTGAGCCAGCAAGGGCGAGAGAAATCCCTCACACTCCATCTCTCTGACCTCCTACTGCCCTCTCGTCAACTTTCAAAAGCCACTGTGATCACCTTGGGCCTGCCTGGATTATCCAGGATAATCTCCCTACCTCGGGTCAGCTGATTAGCAACCTTATTCTATCTGCAACATTAATTCCCTTCGGCCATGGAGATTAGTTGGAATTCCCCAGAGAAACAGATATAATAGGATATAGAGATATAGATCACAGGAGATTTATTATGGGAATTGGCTCATGCAATTCTGGAGGCTGGGAAGTCCCCCCATCTGGTGACTGTAAGGAGGACAGGAAGGCTGGGTGTGATTCAGTCTGAGTCCAAAGGCCTGAGAACCAGGAGGGTACTAGTGTAAGTCTTGGAGTCCAAAAGCCCCCAAATCATCTCCGCTTACATCCAGGGCAGGAGAAAGTGGATGTTCCAGCATAAAGGGCGGGTGAGTCTGTCCTTCTTCTCCCTTGTTTTTCTATGTAGGCCCTCGGTGGACCGGAGGACGCCCACCCACAGCAGGGAGTCTGATCTCCAGAACCCCCTCACGGACTCATCCAGAAACAGTGTGGACCAGCTATCTGGGCACCCCTTAGCCCAGTCAACACGTAACATGAGCCATCACACCATGTGATGAGACACCATCACAAGCTCTAGGGGTCACAGTCACATGGAGCAGCCCAGCCCAGGAGGAAGAAGACACTGAACAAAGGGTGGACTCTCTCCCAATCCTCGCCTTGTGAGTGCCTCACAAGCTGGCCAATGTCCCAAAGCAAATACAATGACATACAAAGTCAGAGATAGTGATCTAGCGTGCTAGTCCACACTGGGCTTCAAAATATGCCACTTTCCTTGTGTACAACAAAAGTAAATAACACTAAGAAGGGTTTACCCTGCATCCAGCCATTGTCCCCTGCGTTTTGCCAGGCCACCAGCCAGTGAACCATCCAGGTGACATAGAGTGAGCTGCCAGCAGGGGAGAGGCTCATGGTGCCTGTAGACAAGATGGAAAATCTTTCCTGCAAAACCAGGTTCAGCCAGTGGACCTGGGCTTTAAAGAGAAGGAGGGAGATGAGACATTTGCGTTCAACTCAAGCGATGAGATGAAGTTCGGTCTTTTCACAGAGGGGTGACAAGGTGTTCAAAGAGGCGTACTTGGCCACTGATTTACTGCGTTTCATAAAAGCTGGCAAACCATAAAAGGCACTATCTGTATTGAACTTCACCTCCATACAGAGATATAAAACGGGTTGCCGCCTTTACTGGTATCTAAGATAAAGAGTTGTTAACGTACTAATTTTGTTCCCTTGGGCTTATGACAGGTTGAAGAATGAACAAACATCACAGCATCACCTGCCTTCCCCACGGAATATGGGATGACCCACTGGCTCCTTCAGATGCCGACAGCTGCAGGGCAGGGAGCTGGGACCAACCTGCCCAGGGACGGTGCCACGTACAACCCACAGGTTTTCTCCTGGGCCCCATCCTGCATCCAGGAAGGAGTCTAAGGTCCCCTCAGGTGTCCTGGGTCCACGAAGAGACGTCAGGAGTCAGTCCACCCATATCCCATCCCTGGGTCAAACGCAGCTGGCCTCTGCGAGGGTCTGCCTTAACCAATTGTATGATTTCTCTTAATCATCACAGCAGCCCGGCAACACGGGGATGTTATCACTGCCGTCTTTGCTCTGTCTAAGGTGAAAACAAAACTCAAGCTCCATCAGGTATGGTTAAGATTTGAATTCGCTTTTTTAAGTCTTCTGAGCTCAAGTTCTCACTGCTGTACTGAGAATCCTGACTTGGCTGAAGGGGGCAGCAGCCCCATAAGGCAATTCTTATTTTCAAAGTGCTTTGCTGGGGGAGTGTGGGACCCTCCTATGCAGTGTGTACATGCACCTACTACATGCCAGGATTCCTCGAGGCTCCAGGGCAGCCCAGCAACCAGGAGAGACACTTGCACTCATGAGCCTTTCATGCAAAATTATGCCACCTAACATTTACCTCTCGGTGGGTCTTTCACACCGTTCTCTGTTCAGTTCTGTGAGCCACTGAATATTTATGGAGCACTTAACACATGCCAGACACTAGCTATTATTAGCATGTTGACTCTTGTCTTCATTTTCTGGATTAGAGAAATAACAAAGAAAATTACCTAAGGTCATTCAGCAGGTGAGTATGGAAGCCGTGTGTAAAAATAACTAGAGGTGTCACTTCTCAAGGATGTGCTGTGTGCCACTACACCAGTGCTTTACCTCTCCAGTCCTTACGATAACCTTTAAGATAAACACCACTGGCCCTTTTGCAGGCGCAGAATTGGGCTCTGGCATGACGGGGCTTGTCCATGATGTGTGTACAGGTGGACGCAGGGCTCAGGGTGCACCAAACACAGCTCACCTGACTTCTGCTTCTGCCCATGGTAGACAGACCAGGCAAGGCTTGTCCCATGGCCATAACCAACTGAGATATTGGACAAAACATATAAAACAATGGTTTGGGGATGTTGGAAAATAATCAGAGCAGACTGGGGTCTCCAAAAGCAAGATAAGTGAGGGGAGCCCCAGGTTGCCCAGACCATGGTGCAGGAGGAAGAACTCAGAGCATGGCGACCACCCTGAGCTCAGGGAACGAGGCTGGAGTTCAGGGAGGTGGACACAGCTGGACATTACTGGGGAAAGTACTAGATAGGAGAGTGCCAGTGTCTCCTTATGCCTTTAAGGAGTGCTACATCGCACTTGACCGGAATAAAATGGCACAAGGATAGGAACTGTTAGCTGAATAACGCCCAGAGCTCATTCAAGGCCAAGAGACGGTCAAGCTCCAACCAGCCAGAGTGGAGAGACACCGGCTGGCATCTGGAGCATTCTGTGAGGACCATGTAAACGTCACCTCTTGGCAGTAGGGCTGAGCCAGTCACACAGTAGTGGGTCATCCAGGTGCCTACCTCCCTCGATTCCTGCAAAGCTTAAAATAAGCCTTGAAAGACCTTAAGTTGTATTAAGGTTATAAAAGTTGTAAGTTGTAAAAAGACTACAAGCTGACCCGCAAACAACTTAGCTGCCAGCCAGATCAAAATTACACCATTTCAAAAGGAGACAGCAAAACACCAACACCCAAAAATGTAAGTTCACAATGTCATGCAAACAAACAAACAAAAAAAGATTGCTAGACATATAAGAAGAAAAATATGACCCATCACCAGGAGAAAAATCAATCCATAGAAAGAGACACAAAAATAACAGAGATAATGGGATTATAGACAAGAGCTTTGAAACAGCCATTACAAACACATTAAATAATTTCTAGGAAAATGAAACCTAATGATGAGAGAACTGTACCAAATAGGACTTCTGAGGCTGAAAAACACAGTGTCTAAAAAAAGAAATTAAATGGGTGGGCTTAAAAGCAGATTAGACACTGGAGAATAAAAAATCAGATCAGTGAACAGGCACTCTGGGAAAATAACAGTCGGCCTAACATATGTGCAATTGGAGTCAGAATCAGGAGCGAATATAATATACTTGAAGGAATACTAACTAAAATTTTCCACATATCAATGAAAAACTATGATCCCACTGCTCAAAACTCAAAGCCTAATAAATGCAAAACACAAAGAAAATAAAAGAAAGGAAATGCAAAATATCTCATAATCAAATTGCTGAAAACTTCTGATAAATCGGGAAAGCAGCAAGAGAAAAAAGATTAAACGAAGAGAGAATTCCTGCTGACTTCTCAGAAACACTGTAAGCCAGACAGCAATGACAGGGCACTTTAAGTATTGAATGGTATAGGGGGGAGACCTCCCACACTACAATTCTACAACCAGCAAAAACAGCCTAGGAAAGCAAAGTAGACATTTTTAGTTTCACTGTATATGGAAATCTGGGTCTATGCAAATTAATAAAGAGCCTGCAGCTTTCTAATTTTTAATTTCTTTAAATTAAATAATAGGTCATCTAAAGAAAACATTATATCGATGATTTACAAGATTTCTACCATATATAAAAAGTGTGGTAACAACAATGCACCTCACACCTGTAAAACCCAGAATTTGGGGAGGCTGAGATGGGAGAGTTGCTTGAGCCCGTAAGTTTAAGGTTGCAGTGAGCTATAACTCTGCCACTGCACACAGCCTGGGCAACAGAGCAAGACTCTGTTTCAAAAAAATGAAAAAAAATTGCACGAGGAATTCAACAAGATCACAAGATACAATATCAATGCATAAAAATAGGATTTATAGCAGGGCTGGAGTTTGAGATCAGCCTGGGCAACATAGTAAGACTCTGTCTCTACAAAAACAAATTTAAAAATTAGCCAGGCTTAGTAGCACACGCCTGGAGTCCCAGCTACTCGGGAAGCTGAGGCAGGAGGCTCACTTGAGCCCAAGAGTGAGCTATGATCACACCACTGCACTCCAGCCTGAGAGACCAAGTGAGAGCCTATCTCTTTAAAAAATTGCATCTACAATAACATCAAGAAACATTTGGTACTTTGGGATGAATTGTTTTTACTTCTTTTTCTCTGTTTTATAGGGGTATAACTTACGTAAAATAAAACCCACAAATTTCAAGCGTACAATTTATACAGACATGCGGGATCATGAAGCATGATGACAGTGAAGACACAGAACGCTCCCTCTGGCCCTAGGCGGTGACTCTCCCCCCAACCCCTGTCCCTGAAGACCAGTGACCTTTTTCTGCTGTGGTTGTTTTGCCTTCCTAAAATGCCACAGAAACAGAATCATACACTGGAAGTCTCCTGGCCTTTCAGCTTTCACTCAGCGTGATGACCTCAGGCCCATCCACATGTAGATGAGCGGCCTTGCATTGTGTGAATTTACCACAATCTGTTCAGCCTTTCACAGGTTCAATGATAATTTGGCTTTTCCAATTCTGGCTATTATAAAAAAAGCTGCTGTTAATGTTTGCATATAAATCTTAAATGCATGTTTTTTGTTTCTTATATTAAAACCTAGGCATACAAAACCAATTATAGGGTTATATCCAGACAGTTTTCTGGATAACTGTATCTTAGCACCGTAAGAAACTATCAAACTGTCTCTCAGGCAGATGTACCATTTTGCAGTCCCATCACCAATTCCAAACCACATGGAGGAAAAAATCTACATACATGACAAAGTACTTAACTCCAAAATACATGAAGAAGGCTCAGCGCCTGTAGCTCAGTGGCTAGGGCACCAGCCACATATCACTGGAACTGGCAGATTCAAATCCAGTCCAAGCCAAATACAACCAAAAAATAGCTGGGCATTGTGGCGGGCGCCTGTAGTCTCAGCTACTTGGGAGGCTGAGGTGACAAGAGAATCCCTTAAACCCAAGAGTTTGAGGTTACTGTCAACTGTGACACCACAGCACGCTACCCATGGAGATATAGTGAGACTCTGTCTCAAAAAAACAAAAACAAAGACAAAATGCGTGAAGAAGAACTGCATCTTAAGAAGAGAACAGACAATCCAACCTAAAAACCAGTGGAAGGTTTGAACAATTACTTCGTGAAATAAGACACATGATGTTCTCGCATGTAATGCAGATTAACGTATACACACATGTAAAACACATGTCACTTCATAAGCCAATGGCCAATAATGCACAAGAAAACGTGTGCACACCGTTAGTCACCAGGACATGCACCTTAAAAGAGCAATGAGAGACAACACCACCCACTGGAAAGGCTGAAATTTAAAAGAGTGACATGACCGAATGAGGAGCAAGTGACAGTCTCATACATTGCTAGCTGGACTATAAAATATTCCAGCCACTTGCACAAACCATGGAGGTTGTTTTCAAAGTCAAAAGTACCGTTACTGTTCGACCTAGCAATTATACTCCCTAATATTTTTCCAAAAGAAAGTAAATCCATACTTCATGGAAGTTATGTAGAGGCAGATCCTGGATTTGACACCCCTGGGGACCTGAGCTGAGGCAGAGATATTGAACCTAGGTCGGGGGTGAGCTGTTCCTGCTCCTGGTCTGAGAAAATTAAACTTAATTCAAACTGAGTGTGACTCAGCAATCCCGCCAGTGCTAAGTGTACAAATGAAAGGCACCCAGTGTGCCGAGAGCCGTCTGCACACTCGTGCTCTCTGAGCTCACCTCACAGTGATGGGAGAGCCGTCTGCACACTCGTGCTCTCGAGTTCCACTCACAGTGACCTAGACCGGGATGGACCCGAGCTCCCTCACACTGATGAATTGACAAGGAAAACATAGGGCATATATACCATTCAGCTACTAAAAAGGAGGCCGCTCGACCATGTGAAGGAACACAGATGCAACTGGAGCTCATCATGCTCAGTGAAATGAGCCGGGCACAGACAGGCAAATATTACATGTTCTCAGGCGTGTGCCGGAGCCAACAAAGTTGATCCCATGGGGGTAGAGAGCAGAGCAGTGGTTACCAGAGCCTGGGAAGGCAGAGGGTGATTAACAGGTGCAAACATGGGGTTTGAGAGGAGTAAGCTTTAATGTGTGAAGGGACTGTGTGGTGACTATAGTTAACAATTTATTATACTTCAAAGTAGCTACAGGTCTTGAACCCCGGAAAGAAGAAATAATTGATGTTCAAGGACATGAAGCTCCTAACTACCCCAATCTCATCACTATGCATTGTATGCTTGTTATCAAAAGACCACATGTGCCCCCCGAAATACGTGCAACTATTATGTATCAGTGTTTTTTTTTTACATAGGATTCTTGCTTCTCCATTCTTTTTTTTTATTATCTTTATCATTAAATCATAGTTGTGTATAATAGTTCAATCAAGGGGTACAATGTCCTGGCTTCATATACAATCTTAACTATTTTCATTAAACTGATTAACATAGCCTTCTTGGCAATTTCTCCATTATTATATGAAGACATTTGTATTCTGCATTTAGCAAGGTTTGCCTGTACCCTTCTAAGATGCACTGTAGGTGTGGCCCCACCAATTAC
>CAUYON010182257.1:0-37590 GCA_963573935.1 Arctocebus calabarensis | reverse complement strand
ATAGAGATTTACAGTAGTTTAAGTAAGAGGAGAATTAGGGCTATAGTCACCACGATACCGACAGGCAATAATCTTATTAGACGGGGAGAGGGTAGGCGGAGGGATGCCTTGGATTAATATAGCCCCGTCAGGGTGGTTTGGGAGAGGAGTGTCAGCTCCCCACAAGCCCATAAGTTATGAAGAAACACACGCACACCAAGATAGAGAGAAAAGGAAGTAAGTCTCAAACTTTATTGTGGAAGTTATATATACCTTAGGGTTGGAGGGGCTACGTGACTCAAAGCATGTGGGCTGAATGTGTAAGTATAGTAAGCTTGGGTAAGAGGATATATGTCTGCAGGGGAAGAAGGCATAGTGTCTTGTGGTCAGCTATATCCTGGGTTGGGTGGAGGCCGTTAGCACAGTGGGCTTTAGTATTGTTATTAACCCTTACACTCTGTGACTACTGTGTGCTCCAGAACTGCACTCCTGGACGTTATGCCTGAGAAATGGAAATTATGTTCATGCAAAAACCTGCACTGAATGTTCACAGGAGCTCTGTGTATCACGGTTAGAAACTGGGGCCTCTCCAGATGCCCCTCCATGGCCGAACGATTAAACTAACCTGGTGCAGCCACGCCCAGGAACACTGCACAGCGATGGACATGAAGGCGCTATTGATATTGGTATGCAACAACTGGGATAAATGGGTAAATCTCCAGAGAACTATGCTGGGGGTGGTGGGGTCAATCCCAAGATGTGACATGTGGTGATGTGGTTGATTCCATTTGTACCTACGGGACAGTAAGTCTACATTAGTGATTAGTGATTGCCGGTAGCTAATTGCCCTGGTAGTGACTGACAGTCATTGTCCTGGCTGTGGCACAGGGTGGCGTCACTGTAGCAGGAGGCCTGTGCTCACCCCACACTGGTGCAATGTCTCTTATCTCCAATGTGTCAACATCGATATCTTGGTTGTGATACCGTGTGATGGTTTTGTAAGATGTTGCCACAGGGAAAGACAGGGCATGGGCATGAAGGCTCTCTCTGCGTTATTTCTTAAAAACACATGTGAATATATGTCTCAAGATAAAAACATAGGGCGGTGCCTGTGGCTCAAAGGAGTACGGTGCTGGCCCCATATCCTGGAGGTAGTGAGTTCAAACCCGGCCCTGGCCAAAAACTGCAAAAAATTTTAAAAAAGTAAAGTAAAATAAAAACATAAAATTAAAAAAACAAAAACACAGAAGGAGTCTGCAGACGCCTGGAAGTTGAACAGAGCTCCTGTGACAGCCGATGGCTCACATGACACAGTGTCCGAGCATGAGTTTCCGAGCCCTTGATCCTGGCAGGCTGTCACCGAGGGTGCTTATGAAGACGGCTTTGCTGGCATGAGAAGGAACAACTCAACCCACACCAAACTCAGGGGACACTTTCACTCCCTGGCAGAAATAGACTCTTGCTTGGCAAACGAAATGAACTAGAGCCTCTAAGCTCTTTGCAAAGGGAAGTTTGTGCAAATCTTAATTTCAACATTTACTGCCTCAAAAGGAAAGTTCATAGCAATTGACCAAAAATGACAGGTTGGCAAGCCCAGACACCCCTCACTCCCGACTGGCGTGGGGCCAGGTGGCCACCTCCTGTCCCCACTCCTTTGTGCATTGTTAAAGTCAACTTTTTAGGTTTTCTTATCACAATTAAGATTTGCGTTAATTATTTTACATGAAGAAAGAATCCATTTTTGCATGAGAAGATGAAATCTAAAAGACATTGCTTATTAAATAAAGTCATTTGTCTTTATTAAAGATATTCATCTCCAATGCAATAAAGCATAATTATATGCAAATTGTTAGAAGCATGGCTAGGCAGATTATCACTTTTCTCAGAATTACAGAGGTCTGTGATTTTTTTTTAAAGTGAAGAACCACTGAACTTCTAGACTTTTATAACTTTTATTAACAAATTTCCCAAAAGGAAATTATTCCCAGAGCACATTTTAGACCATCCTAAATACTACGTATTTAAGTATAAAAAAGATGACAAAGTCACTACTGTCTTCAGAAAACAGAAAAGTGGGACAGGGGGTCTGGGGTAGATTCGTGCACAGAGCCCAGGAGCCGGAGACTCTCAGCGCCACTGGTCACGGTCCTGCGCCCACGTCTCGTTCCCGCCCCACGCCGTGACTCTGCACTCCCCTTAACACACGAAACGGGGAGCTTAATCTCTGGGTAACGATTTCCCTTTCTTGTGAGTGTGCGATCAGGACCTTGGTTTCCTCACCTGGCCCATGAGGGGCGGGTGAAGGATCGCCGGGTCTCCGGGTCGTAAGACCTGTGCTGCCAAGAACCCGGTTGTCTCGCCTATCTGGCTGTGTCCGGGCAGCTCCTCTGCCTGTGAGAAGCTCCGGGTGAAGCCGGCAGCATCAGGCTGCATATTGGAAAGAACAGCACCCTTCCTGAGCATCTGACTTTAAGGCAGATGAGGGGCCAGGTGCAGAGACATGGAAGCCCCACTGCCGGATGTCAGCAACCTGTCCCACCGGGTAGCCGTAGGGGGCTATGGTCTCCTGGGGACACCATGATGCCCATAGACACTCCCACCATGGATGAAAGGCCCCCCCAGCCCATCAGGCCTCTCCACCTCCCCTGCCCCCCACCTCTCCCAGACCTGCACCTGGTCTGGAGCTACTGGGCAGCTTGTGACGTCCCCTCAGGGCTGGGATAAAAGGAAAAGAAATCAGGGAGCAGAAGCCTTCTAAAAGGAGGAAGAGAGAGGCCTGGCCCCCCACAGCACCCCCTCCCACACTGACCCCTAGGCACGAGGGATCCTGCCCATTGGTGACCTCTTCTGAGCCCTGGGCTCCCACACTGTACCCCAGAACAGCTTGTTTTCCTGCTTGTGCTGCCCGACCTCCTTCTGTCTACCTGAAAAACTCCTATGTGAGTCTCCAAGCGCAGATCAGACATCATCTAACTTAAAAGGCTTTTCTCCCTCTCACCGCCACCTGCAGGGCACTCGGCTCACACCCCACGACAACACAGAGTGTCCATGAGGCCAATATCGGTCAGCAAACCTGACTGGCTCTGGGTTCAAAGGGCCTCCAGGTGAGAACCTCCAGATGAGAAAGTCTAGGTGAGAACCCCCAGGTGAGAAAGTCAGGTGGGGGCTCCAGGTGAGGGTTTCCAGGTGAAAGACAACAGTATCTGGGTCTGGCCTGTAGGCAGGCAGGAGGGTCTTGGCTGCTCCCGGAGTGAAGGAAGACCTTCAGCCAGACCACTGAGGGAGACACAGCAAGACTGGCAGATGGAGGTGCGGGGGAGGCAGCCTTTGGTCACACCTGCAAGGCCTCATTGGATCAGACGGGCCATGACGCCCTCAGCTCTACGTAGAGTGAGTCACAGCCATGGGAAGTCCTGACTCCTGAGCCCAGTCCCGGTGTACGCCTCCTTCCTGCTGAGACAGAGCAAAGGGCCACAGTGGGCCACGAGGAGGAGGTGGAGTCCAGCTGGAGGGTTTCAGGCCCAGCAGGTCATCTCCAAGGTGTCCCTCCCTGCTCCTTCCTGTGACCGGGGTTCTCCTGAGAGGGCCCTTTCTCCAGCTTTCAGGAGAGACCTCCAGCCCCAAAGACCCCTCGCCCGTGTAGTGCAAGAGTGAGCCTCACGACTGGGCGGTTGTCCCTGGAGCAGGCGTGTGCTGCAGGCAGGATTCACGGGTGCAGAGCGGCTTCACTGCTCTCACAGGAATCACAAGGCCACCACCTGGTATCCCACCAGCAGCACTCTGGAGGTTATGAAGCACCAACCCATTTATTACCTGAATGAATCTTATAGTAATTCCACCTGTTTACACTGGCAGAAAATGAGCTTCTGGAACACCCCCTGCCCACTGTAAGCCCTCGACCCACCACCTTCCCTCTTCCCAGGTTCTCCCCTTCCTGGCACCACTCCACCTGCTGGGACGGGTCTTCTCAGTGAGCACCTGGCCACCTCCAGAGGCACCTAGGCCTCCCCAGGCTCTTGGAAAGCACAGCCCAAGCTTAGCTGAAAAACAAGTTGACAGTTCTGGTGGGGACATAAGAAGTCCTTCCTTCCCTCCCAAAATACCCCTCCCAGAGCCTCCAGGAGCCATATCTGCCCCAGGGGTAGATCCAGTTAATTTCTAAGGAGAAAGATAAACCCAAATTGTGATTCTATCTTAAGATAAAATAAACTGAATCAGCAATAAACCCAGAAAGAAAAAAAAATAGGCTGAAAAAATTAAGATCTATACATGCATAATGATGTATAATGAGATACTCCTTTAATCAATAGAGGCAGGCTGGAAATGCCCAATTTTTGCAGAGGCTGTTGAAGGTAGTGGAGCTGGCAGGCGTGATTTACACTGCAGCACTGGGGTCTTGAAGCTGGAGCCTGGATTCACTTTTTTATTTTAAAGGGCTCGTATTGGTTTTCTTTGTCACTGCTATTATTTTTAGAAAGCGATACATACTCCTGTGAAAGTATAAAGAAGAAGCAATTTTTAAAGATCTAGACTGCCGTAACCCAAGGGTAGGCATGGTTGAATCCATCTGCCTTACCCTCGAGTCTTATGCACATATATTTACATGATTGAGATGATACTGCAAGTGCAATTTTATATCCTAACTTTTTTCACTTAATATTGTGTTGTAAAATTTTCTACAAGTCGTCAACAATTTTAGAGAAGCTTTTTAATGGCTGTGCGGTCATCGTTGTGTGATATGGCACAACTCGATTATTCCCCCCGTGTTGGACATAAGAATTGTCATTGTTTTACTGTTGGATAATATGGGCATGAAAACCTTTGCAGAGACCCTTTGATGGACGGTATGGCTGTTTCCTTAGAAGGGACACTGAAGAAAGAAGCCATTCAATCAAATCATGCGAGTCTCAGGGTCTGAGGCAATTAGCAGCCTCTGAGTACCGGGGGCATCTTTGCCTCATTTTTCCCTACCAGGCAATGGATGTTATTATTATTTTAAAGGTTTTCTAATTTAAAAGCAACAAGTACCCTGCTACTATGATAAATTGTCTCTTCCTAATCACCTCCAAATTTGAATAATTTTATGTCTATCAATAAGCTTTTGTACATAATTCCCTCATTTTGCTTCAGCTACATTGCCACTAAAGAAAATAAAATACTTTAAGTTTATTGATTTCTGTTGAGTTTTTTGTCACTTTGGAAATGATTACTCATGCCGGTTAATGCCTTTATTTGACATTTTTGTAAAATCCTCTTTTCTAATCCCAACCCAGGGATTGTAAATCGTTCAACATGCTTTTGAAATATTGTTTTGAATAGCCACTTCATTATATCCAGAAGACAATAATCTTCCTGTGATTTATTTTATTGTTTATTTGAGTCAAAGAAATAAACAAACAAAACTCAAACAGAAGGTAATTAGCTCCTACACTTCCATCTTCTGCAGCTGCTTTTCCTGCTCTGCTCTGGGGTTCTGCCCTCAGCCCTGGTGGCTTTCACTTTGGAATAAAAGCGTGACGAGAGATCCCCGAGCCGGAATGTTAAACGTTCATCAAAATAACACAACTCCTGATACGTCCTGTCCTCACTGTCCTGTGGCTCCCGGTGGGCCGTGTGCCCTGCATGCTGCCAGGCCGACTTCTGGCCTTGCCTTTGACCGACCTCCCTGTTCTTTCAATGCCACCACAATATTCCAGTTACCGTGGGGCTTTTTGAGATTTTTTTCATAACTATCTCAGTTGTTCTTCAAATACATACTTAGCTATCCAAGCTGAAGCAATTGTCTCATGGACATCTACGAAAGAGAGAAAGGCACGTCTTTGCCTCTTCACTGCAATTCCTTCTTTATAATCAACTCAAAACCACATGGAATGGACCTTAATAGCTGTCCGCACCACCTCTTCTTGTCGCCTGACTCGAGGCTTGCGGCTGTGGCGACTGCCCGCTGGCCTCTGCTGGCAGAGTGGCCCCTTCTTGTACTGGCTCTCACAGGGACCGAGTCTGTTCTCTTCCTCAGGAGCTTCCCACCCCTACCCAGACTGTGCCTCCAGAGTCATAGGGAGTAAGTGGATGCATCCTTTATGAAAGCATGTCTCCGAGTCAACGAAACCACAGTTGAACTTCACGGTGTGCAGAACCGGGCCCATCCAGGCACAAGTACTGTGCTTGCTGGGAAACTCCTTTTTGCCTTGGACCACTTAGGAAGTGCACCCAAAGGACCAGGATCCTAATTCCAGCATTTCTCTGAATCCAGACAGTGCATCCATGGATTAGCCCAGGTAAGAGAGTGAGACTGAAAAGGCAGTTTCCAGTAACGACAGGTAACAAGAGCCAGAGCGGGCAGGGCGGAGACAACCTCCACGAAGCCTTCACGTGGTGCTTCTCATCCACGGAGACGCTCTTTCCAGAAGTCAGCAGCAAATACCCACTTCATCTATGTGCTGTCTTCTAGCAATAACACTTAGGTGATAAAATCAATGTTGGACACACAGAAAAAAGGTTGTTTATTTAAAAGAACAATAGAGTGAGACTATGTTCTGTGAACATGGTTCGTTTAGTTTACCAAAAGAAAATTCAGGGTTGACGAGTCGTAAGTCAACACAAAATCTTCTGCTGAGAATTCAGAACGCAAATACTTAAGGGAAACATAGAAATAAGTAAGAGCGATTCTCTGCCCTCACATGTAAACAGCTGTAAAACTAAACAGGATTTGATTTTAATTCCATGAGGCAGGGACTGTGACTCCTGAAGGGCTGTAATCCCCAGTTCCCAGCATATGGTCTGTTCCTGATAAACACACAGTGACAAGAAGGGGGCACCCTTCTCCAGCGGAGACCCTGACAACGTGCCCCCCACCACCACCAAGAGGAAGCGTCCAGGGCAGTGGGAAGCTGCTTCCTTGGAAAGGTCAGGAACAGGATGTCCCGGTGCAGGTCAGCTTTGTGGGAGCAGTTAAGACAAGTTGATTTCCTGCACCCACATTGCCCGCCAAAGTTCCCGTCCAGCCTCAGAGCCAGCCCGAGGCTCCAGCAGGATGAATCCCCGACGGATGCCACAGAGCGTCCCCACCTCCCACAGCTGAGTGACCCGGGAAGGGCCAGGATCCTCCCAGGATGGGCCTCACTTCAGTCTGTGGGTCTAGTCAGACCCAGAACGGAGTTCACAGGCCCAGAGCAGGCCCTGGATGAGAGGTGTGTGGTGCCAGTAACGTGTCGGGCACATCCTCAACCTTTCACTCCGAGGCTGGCCCAAGCTCCAAAATGGGGGAAGAGCTTGACAGAGGGAGACAGCGTGTGGCGCCGAGTCTAGGAAGAGAGAGGCGACCTGCTCACAGGCCTCGCCCCAGGTGGATCAGTGGGTGCTCGGCTCCCTGGGGGCCACCGACGGTCACCCAGTCTTGCTTGCTTAGCCTTGTAGGCAGGTGCAAGGCACAGGCACAGAGCACAGAGCTTCTTCCTCTCATGGGAAGGCCATCCTGGGACACATGGACACAGCAGGCTTGGAGTGCACTCCTTCTGGGGCTTGTCCAGCTGTCAGGGACAGGAGCCCAATAGCACATGGGTCAGAGACAAAGAAGCTGCAGCCAGAGCCCATGTCTGGAGCCTGCACCTGGGGGGTTCAGAGCAGCTTCCCCTGTGGTCTCCAAGGAAACAGCTGCCAGCAGCTCTCCATGGTCGGTGTCCGGACAGGCCTTGGATAGCCCGGGCCAGAGATCAGCACTTTATTGGAGGCACCTGCAAATTCCAATGCTCTTTGCTGATCCAGATGACAGCACAAATGCTCAGTTTAAAAAGAATTAATGGTCATGCTCTTAGAATAAAGAGATATTTCACACCCCGGAAGCCACACTTCCACCTGCGAGGAAAACCCTAGGAGACAGAACCCCACCAGTCGGGCAGCACTAGGCAGGGACAGAGCCCCACCTCACGGGCAGCACCAGACAGGGACAGAGCCCCACCTCACGGGAGCACCAGAGCAGGGACAGAGCCCCACCTTATGGGCAGCACCAGGAAGGGACAGAGCCCCACCTTATGGACAGCACCAGACAGGGACAGAGCCCCACCTTATGGGCAGCACCAGGCAGGGACAGAGCCCCACCTCACGGGCAGCACCAGGCAGGGACAGAGCCCCACCTTATGGACAGCACCAGACAGGGACAGAGCCTCACCTTATGGGCAGCACCAGGCAGGGACAGAGCCCCACCTCACGGGAGCACCAGGCAGGGACACAGTCAAACAGCAGGACAATGCCAGGGAGAAGGGAAACTCCTGCCTGCAGAGACATGAGCTCATCCCAGGAAGAACCCAGGGGAATGAAAGGTGAAACAAATTACTAATCTGAAACGGAAAACTAAATGTATAAAAGCTAAACAAACTTAAAAATTGAGCGAAGTGTCAGGATATGAATTTAACATAATTATAGACAGCCCTCAAGGACACAAAAGATGTTCAAACAGAAGACACAGCAGATAAGAAAACACAATTTAAGTATCAATAAAAAGGGCAGCGCCTGTGGCTCAAAGGAGTAGGGCACCACCGGCCCCATGCGCCAGAGGTGGTAGGTTCAAACCCAGGCCTGGCCAGAAACTGCAAAAAAAATAAATAAATATCAATAAAAAATACTTAAAAGTAATTTTTTTGGAACTGTGAACTTATATGAGGAAAACTTTGTTTACATACTCCTTTAGAAAAGTGAATTTCTCTGAATTGAGAAGTAGCTCCTGCTCTCAGTTACTTACAATTATGAAGATACCATTTTTTTTAGGTTAATGCAAGTATTTTGTGAGAAACTAAGAAAAAATGCTAACAAGTTTTTTTTTTTTTCTGACACCAAACAAGTAGAATCTAAATTTTATATGGAAAGTAATGCAAACTCTCTTTAAAAAATTAAAAGAATCCATTTTTGTGAGAGGAGAAAGGTGCAGGTCCAGTTTCAGTCTTTTACGTGTGGATATCCAGTTCTCCCAGCACCATTCATTGAAGATGGAGTCGGGAAAGACTTCATGAAGAAGACTGTCATGGCAATTGCAACAACAAAAATAAACAAATGGGACTTAATTAAACTCAAAAGCTTTTGTACAGCTAAGGAGACAACAACCAAAGCCAATAGACAACCTACCCAATGGGAAAGGATATTTGCATATTTTGAATCAGACAAAAGCTTGATAACTAGGATCTATAGAGAACTCAAATTAATCCGCATGAAGAAAGCAAACAATCCCATATATTAATGGGGGTGAGAGATGAATAAAACCTTCTCTAAAGAAGACAGACTAATGGCTAGCAAACATATGAAAAAGTGCTCATCATCCCTAATTATTAGAGAAATGCAAATCAAAACCACCCTGAGATACCATCTAACCCCAGTGAGAATGGTCCACATCATAAAATATCAAAACTGCAGATGCTGGCGTGAATGTGGAGAGAAGGGAACACTTTTACCCTGCTGGTGGGACTGCAAACTGATACAACCTTTTTGGAAGGAAGTGTGGAGAACTCTCAAAGAACTCAAGCTAGACCTCCCATTTGATCCTGCAATCCCATTACTAGGCATCTACCCAGACGGGAAAAAATCCTTGTATCATAAGGACACTTGCACTAGACTGTTTATTGCAGCTCAATTTATGATTGCCAAAATGTGGAAACAACCTAAATGGCTACCAATCCAGGAATGGATTAACAAGCTATGGTATATGTACACTATGGAATACTATTCAGCCATTTAAAAAAATGGAGACTTTATAGCCTTTGTATTAACCTGGATGGAATTGGAACACATTATTCTTAGTAAAGCATCTCAAGAATGGAGAAGCATGAATCCCATGTACTCAAGTTTGATATGAGGACAATTAATGACAATTATTGACACAGTGGGGGGTGAAGGAAGAGAGAGCAGAGAGAGGAAGAATGAAGGAGGGGTGGGGTCTTGGGGTCTTGGTGTGTGCCACACCTTTTGGGGGCAAAACACGATTGTGAGAGGGACTTTTCCTAACAAATGCAACCAGTGTAACATGGTTTCTTGTACCCTCAATGAATCCCCAACAATAAAAAAAAAAAAAATTTCTAGACTAGATGTATCTGGCTCTCTCCTCTTCTTCTTACAAAGAAGAGCCAAAATAGCAAGTAGAAGATCACACTTTGAGTGGATTATCTAGAATAGAACACTGGAATTTAACAGAGAAGTGACAGGAAACATCAAAAATAAGAAAGGGCAGTGAAGTAAGGCCGACTGTTGGGCCAGGATCTGTTGGGAGCCTCCAGAGGCTGCCTCACACGAGGAAAGGGAAAGTGGGGGATCCCAGTGGTCCACATTCCCTTCATGAACTTTTGCAATCCTAACCACAGGAGAACCACTTGACCTCACAGGCCCTGAGACTAACATGAGGAACTGCCCAGATAGCCTGCGAGTTCATTGCTCTGAGACAGAGCTCACACTATGCCTCATAATCCCCCAAGTCCCAAGCAGCTTTAGCATGCTGCCATTTTGAGATCCCAGCCCCCCACCTGATCACATCCTGACCTGGGACCCACAATCCCTAAATGTCTACTTCCCTGAGACCCCAGTGATGTCCTCCAACCATAGCTGCTACTTCTGGGACTGACGTGGGCTCTATGGCATCAACCTTGCTCCCCCCAAAGAAAGGATCAGCTGTACATTTCAGGTGCTTTGAGTACAGTTCCACAGCTGTGTCTACTACAGCTGTTGTAGGGCTGAAACTTGTAGAAAGTGCATGCCCCCCAGCAGCCTGCCTCTGGCTGCTCCCACTGAGAGCAGTCTGATCCTTCCCAATACTAGAAGTAGACTCTGGAATGGACCATCCTCAGCCAGTGGGTGGAAGTCACCGACCTGGCCTGATCACGTGCTAACCCCTGGTCCAGGAGAGCACTAGGAAAATCATTTGCATTATCTTAGCAGAGGAGTCATTCCATATGGGAACCCATTACAGTTTCAAAATATATCCATAAATTCTTCAGTAGTCTTCTGTTCAAGAGGTGTAGCTTAATTCTCCTCCCCTTAACAGTGGGCTGGACTTGGTCACTTGCTTTTGACATATACGGTGTAATGTACTGACAGAGTCCCAGCCGGCTGCAGCTCTGAGACCAGCTCACACAAAGCCTGCCACTTTCTCCATGGTTTCTCTCCCTCAGGGCTATCTGCACACTCCATCTGTTCCAGGGCTTGTGTGGAGAGGAAATGACGCTTCTGGTCAACAACCATGAGGAAATGGGGCTTAGAAGTGGATCTTCCCACTCTAGAAAAGCCTCAGGATGATGAGAAGCCAAGCTGAAGTCTTGATTGCAACCCCATGAGTAATCCTGGGCCAGAACCACTCAATGAGCTGCTCCCCAATTCTTGATGAGCAGAAGAGGTGGGTAATAAATGTTTTTGTTTTAAGCACTAAATGTGGCTATAACTGGTTACACAGATCTTGATGACTAACATAGAAAAAGATGCTGAACAGACATAAAAAGATACAATCAGAATAGGTTATAAGGCAACGGTTCTCAACCTGTGGGTTGCTCACAGGAACTGTATTAAAAGGTCGAGGCATCAGGAAGGTTGAGAACCACTGTTACAGGGGCCTAATGTAGGGTGGAAACGACGGACAAAGAAAGCGAATAGAGCTACAGGAAAGAGTAATGGAGTTTAATCCATGGTGAGCACCAAAGGAAAGGAAGACAACAAGAGGGTACAGGCACTGACAGAGTCCTCCACACCACAACAGGGAGGATTAAAATCGAATATCCCATGATACACTTGGCGGCTCGTCTGTCCCAGAGTTCTATGTTCTCAAGGATGGCTCGTGTTAGATAAAGAAGTGGTGATGACAGGACAAGGATGTGAGCCTTGCTTGCCAGGATCTCTTAATTTAAAAGAAATTAGTGGAAATTCCAGCAGAAATTAATAGATAACAGATTGCAAGTTCAAATGATTCCATTGTAATGCTAGTTTCTTGTTTAAGTGTAATGAGTCCAATATTTAGACATGTATTGATGTGATTTGTTTCTTTTCAGTGATAGATTCATATTTGTCTTCATAGTCAGCTGGAAGAAAGACCAGAGGTTGTACATGGAGACTAACAGTTGATGCACCAAAAATCCAAAGAGAATGAAAGAGTTAATATTATATTTAAATAAATATTAAAAGGGAATTTTACTGAAAAAATTAGATAGCTAAGTTGTCCTAGAGACATATGATTTTCTAAAATCTTTTAGTAAATGAGGAAGAAATAAACCTGATAGAATCCAGCCATAGTTTTCCCTTCACAGTGCAGAAATTCCATCTGCCAATGATGACGAGGTCCTAAGTCTTACTCTCCTAAAAGATACCTAAGATAAGATAATTTCAGACCCAAAGCTCCATTCTCTTTTTTCTTTTTGGTCTCTAAACTTTAAGACGAGAGTTCTGAGAAACATTCAGGTTCAGGTTTGAGTTTGAGAACATTGTGGCAAGTGATATAACCCTGAGAATGGCGGGAGAGAGGCTGCCAACCCCTTGGCGGCTGCTTTGGATCTGGTCTGTCCGTGTGGTATAAAGAAATGCTGGTCAGAGGTGGTGGCCACAGGCAGGCAGCTAGATGAACTTGAGGAAGTACTCGTGTCCCTCCAGGCCTTTACTTGTTGTGGTAAGGGTCAAGGGTTCCTGCAGACTCCCAAAGGAATAAACAGGTGTGAAGACAGACAGTAGGGGGTCAGTCCTGACAGCTACTATAGATAGGAACTCTGAGACCTGGGACACAGAGCCGTAGCCGGTCTCCAGAGGTGGCCAGCTCCTGACACGCAGTGTGAAAGCTGATCCCTCTCACCTCACTAACGCAGAGATCTGACCAGTCCATGATCCTCCACAGCCAGGACTCTGCAGGATCCAGGGGACACTATGGACTGAGGTCCCAAGCACAGTCTCGTCTGCTGTGATGAGATTGCATAAATTAGTGCCCTCTGTCAAAAGGTGAGAGAGGGAAATCTGCAAGAACAGCGTTTCATCTGAAGAGATGGAATGACTTAGAGAGTGGTTGAATGCTGCTGACTCTCACTAAGATTACTGGATTAGGTAAGTTTTCTTTCTTTTAGCTACCCAGTGGGGTAGTAGCTTCTGACTGGAAACAGATCACATACAAAGAACAAAGAGCCTGTATACTCCTTTTTCTCCTGAACTATAGTGGAAATAAAGAAGTGACTTTGTTTATCTCCTTGTGGGTGGGACTTACATGCCAAATATTTTTGATACCAGGAAACCACAGATAAACTAATCTATCATTATCTGTTTGATTACATTACTGTGTAATAAAACGAGAATAGGGGCTAGGGCACTGCATAATTTTTGATCCTGGATCCTGCCAAATCATTATGGGTGATTATTATGAGGACATTATTATGAGGTATGACCTCAGTGAGTTTTAGATTTGCTGATTGCGATGCAAGTCTAATGTAGTGTGTCTGTATTACAAGAAAAAAAGAGGCTATCTTTCTTAATGGGGAATGCCTCTACTTTTTTAAAGTTTAAAATGTGTTCTTATGAGTGCATAGCCTTATTTGCCACCTTCTGAATACATTTTCAAGAGATAATTTATTTTTATGACAACAATTTCCATGTGTTAAGGCCTTTCTTATTTTCAGTTAACTTTGCATTTTTTGAGACCTAAGATATGTCTTTAATCTTTTCTCTTTCTCTTTTTATTTCAGTCTTTGTAATAGCCATTAAAGGATCCCTAGGAAACAAATTAACTTTCCTAAGGCTGTATATATTCAGCCTATTAAAATTTGCATCAAAAGTTTATAATGAGAACCACTCAGATCATTTAAAGATACGGCATTGTTTCGGAATTAAAATAACCTCTTAGATCCTGAAGAGGTTTGTTATATAAGCAAAAGCACTACCAAATACAGAAAAAAACTAAATAAATAAATAAATAAGTGATTACTTCTGCAAATGTCAGTTGGTTGAACTTAGTTCCCTCCTCACCCAAAAGTAGTTAATGAAATTCAGCTACTTTTCTTTTTCACCAAAGCCTTGAAACCTTCATTTTTAGCATTGTTTTTTCTGTTATTTCTCCAACATGCCGTCAAATATTTCTGAATATAATTTTCCTATGTTCGACCTCCTATTCATTCTTTCCAAGCAAACCTATTCAACACCATTATTATTTATAAGGCTTGTTTTCTATTCTCCTGTTACTGCTGTTGTCAGGTGCTTACTTGACCATTAACACAGTTCAAGAGCTTCCCCACTTCTCGTTTTGGAAGGTGACCTTGGCGTCTACTTTACTGTGAAGCTTGAGACCAACTGGCAAGAGCTTATTGAATTTCTCTTTCTCTTCATTTAAAAGCAAAATTCCTCTAGCTAAATCCCCCTGGCCTCTTTCCTCCATGCAACTTCCTTCACAAACTTTTCCATCAGGTGTATCTATTTTCTTTTGCATTATCAACATCTTTCTTTCAACCAAAAGTGCTCACATCTTTGCACCCTTGAAAAAAAACTCTAATTCTTTCCATCTTGTCACCTTGCACTTCATACACGTCTTCATCTCCTTCAATCACTCAGTACTAAGCCCTTTACATTCTGAATTCTCCCCGGCCCCATTGATAATTTTGTTCATAAATTCCATGGCTTATCTCTTAATTCCTTTCTCCTTGATCTCTTTATGATTACTGGTAGGCATTTTTCATTATGCCTTTCTCAAAATAGTTTTTCTTCTCACTTCTCTCTTACCACCCTTCCTCTATGTTGGTTGGCTCCTCTTGCATTTCACTCAGCTGCAAGTCAGATTTACCTCCAAACTTTATCCTAAGCTTTCTTCTTTTTTTCTTAATGTCAACCCCTTTATTGACTACTTACCAAGGTGTCTATTGTCACCTTGCAGGGGTGCCCCATCTTTTCAGGAGGCAGAGTTTGCTGCACATTGGAAGAATAAGAGTTGTCTTGGGTCACATAGTAAATACACAAATAAGGAGGAAACTTCATTAGCAAAGAAAGGTATGTGCACAATTTTCTGTGATACCTAAGACCACAATAAGCCTCCAAAGCCCTCACAAAATCAGCGTGTCACTAGTGGGCCACAGGTGGGACACCCCTGGGAAATGACTCCCAAACCTATGTGCAGGAGAACCTCTGTGAGTGGACCACCCCAAGGAACTGTGACATGTGACTGACATAGGGAAGCAGCCAACATAATAGGTTCATGTCATTATTTCCTAACGAAAAGCAAATCTGGGAAGTTCCTAATTCCATTTTTAATTTTTTATTGCCTGTGTTCTGTCATAGGACAGAATACAAAGACAAGAAATATTGAGTAAGTGAATGAATGGATAGATGGGTGGATGATTAACACTCTTTATCTCTTGCTTGACTTACTACAATAACCACCATTTTCTTTGACTGTCAAGTTCCTACTGTGATGGCTACCAGATTAATGCTCTAAAATACATTCTTATTGTGTCATCTCCTCAGTGATAATAAGACAGATCCATACCCAACGTGCTAGCAAGATTCATCATTTCTGAACTTAATCTTTCCTCACAACTCAATTCTCTACTTTGCCCTGGTCCCCTAGACCTGCCCAGTGCTTCCTCTAAACTGGTTCCCTGTCTATTTCCTCAGTGCAACTACTTTCCAACCTCTCTCTTCTTATTGCTGTTTCCACTACTACTAATAAAGCTAGTTGAAATCACCTCCATCTTTCACAGTCTTACTTCACTGTAAGAGATCTTTGTTGATCTTCCCAATGATTAATGATTACTTACTTATGAATTTCAGTCACATTTTGCTTATTCTTTTATCAAAAAATTTACCACATCTTGTCTTATTTCAGAGCTTTCTCTATATTTGAGATATCATATAGTTCTGATATACTAAACAAATACGTAGGAAAGAAACTCACACGTATTATATACTGAGTAGAAGTTGTGCTTCTGTTAACATGTCCATCCTGATTAGAAGATCTCTAAACATGTGATCTACAGTTCATACCCATGCTGAATCACTTTGGCCCTGAATCACTAAATATTTAGTGACTGAATAAAAGACTTTAGGAAAAAGTTCACTATTACAAATGTTCCAGGGTTTACTGAGCTAAAAATATTGGAATTCCACTTCATCTATTTCCTGCAGCATCTAAGAGAATGGTATAAATTGCTTCATTTCAACCTACAGGATATTTCCTATTGTTTTTGTATAGGTGGGACTTTTGATTTGATGCTAGAATAATTCTGACTTCATACATTGATTTGACTATTCCATTAGCACATATATTTTGATAATGTGTATATACCTATCATTTCTTTCTGAAGTACTTAATATAATTCTTCATTTGGTTGATCATTTTGAAATATTCTTCTAAGTTTGTGGTGGTAAGTTTTGAGTACACTTCACCATTGGTCTGATAAAGTTCTTCTACTGAAGCGTGACTCCTTGAGAAGTCTCTCCTGAATGTCTTTGATGTTCAGTAAGATTCTTCTACTTTAGTTAATCTGAACTAACATATGTTCTATTTCTCTTTAAGTTCTGGAATTTTTCAGCTAATAACTCTGGGAAGTATCCTTGCCCCAGAGACTATTGTTTGCATGGCCTCATGGAATCTTATCATCTGTGACAGCTTTGCAATTAAGGACTTAATTCTTGTGCTTTTTCTCTGTGTTGTCCCCTTCCTCTAGTTCTGTTGTACAAATTTCAGCGACCCAAGGTTCCCTAACTTCTACCTCCTGAGTCCTCAACCAAGATTGCTATCCTTTCCAGTAGTCCTTCTGGCAGTTCTCTAGTCTGGAAAACATATCCAGGCAGAGACGTGGTACAATTATGTCTAAGCACATATGCTACATTTTTTTAACATGCAAATGTTCTGCTCAAACTGTTGCCTATTATTTTAATAAAGTTGGTTAATATTTGTTTTGCAATTTTTTTTTCTTTTTTTTTTTTTTTTTTTTTTTGCAGTGTTTTGGCCAGAGCTGGGTTTGAATCCTCCACCTCAGGTATATGGGGCCAGCGCCCTACTCCTTTGAGCCACAGGCCCTGCCCTATTTAGTCTTTTTTTTTTTTTTTTAACATAGAAATAAAACTCTGGTGCCAATAACTCAATCATGATCAGAAACAGTATTACTCAGACAAAACTTTTTCCCATTTTACAAACGAAAAATTTGAGGCACAGATAATTAAAATAATTTGTCCCAAATTATATAGATACCGAATACAGAGCCAAAATTCAAATATTAATCTCTGTAACATAAAGTCTATTATCAATCCATATACGAAACCTACTTTCATAAACAAATAGGACCTTTAAATTTCTCTAGAGGATATGGAACCACAATTATTACCTGTGGTTGCAGCAACACTAGTAGCAGCAATAATAAGAAAAGAAATGGCATTTCTAACATGGAAACAGTAATTTATAATTTACAAAGTAATTTTAGGCATTTCTCATTGATCCTCATGAAGCTTCCAAATTTCCCCATTTTCTCATTCAGATGTGACACTTACTGCAGCAACTGCTAGGAGAGAGCACCCTGCTAGGGCAGGAGATGATCAGCCTGTGCGAAAATTTTCACATTTTTTAAATCACTTATTGGTAGAAAAATAGTCTTCTGTATCTCTTGAGGGTAGAAATAACAATAGTCTAGATCAAAATGATGTGATCTTAGTTTACCTGAAACTGGTCAATGATGTGATTTTATAGATTCATAATGGAATTTTATGCTTTGAAAGATTACTCATTTTTGCTTTTCTCCTAATTATTTCAATAATCACAGTATTAAATTTAAATAAATGCTAAAATAAAATGAAACTAGAAAGTGTCTAAGGCTTTGGGCATTTGAGATTATGCCCGACAACATCAAACATGTTGTGTATCCTAGACCAGAAATCTAGGTTAGTAGAGTGGTGACAGGCGGGTTTCATGAGTAACAGAATTACTATCACAATGTATGTCTTAAATTTGTGGTATTTGGAAGTTTTTAAATCAGATACCAGAGGTTTGCACCCACATGGGGCCAGATGTCTAGGAATGCAACCCACACACAAAATCGTAAACTTATGCATGATCATGTCTCCTTACTGGACTTTTAGAGGTCCTATCTTTCCAGAAACAAGTTCTCGTCCTTCACAATCATGCCTTATTCATGGCATTGCTTTTTGGTAGCACCTACATTTCCTAGCAACTCTTTTCAAGAATGAAGCACATTAAGAGTAAAATTAGAACCAAAATATCTAATGAAGATCTTGAGAACTCATTGAGAATTACAAGTACTTTGATCAAACCAGATATGGATGTATTAGTTTCTCAAATACATTGTCAAATATCCCATACGTTGCCTGCTTTTCTTTTGTAATAAACACATCAACAATTATGCACAGAGCTTTTTTTTTTTGATCATCAATTTACATTAGTGTTTGTATATTTAATAAGACAACTCTTCTTCTTCCAATGTGGCCCAGAGAAGCCAAAAAGGTTGGACACCCCGATATACATTTTATTCTCTTAATGCATTCAATGTTTAAATTATTCTTTTGAGGTTAGAGTTTCTAAAGGAGAACTACAAAAACAATTACAATATCAGTAACATAGCAGTAAGAAAATGTTATTATACTAGCTGGACAATGATTATTTTAAAATGCAGGTCTCCAAAAGGAGGAGATATATTAAATTTAATTCCTGTTCCAATCACAAAGAGCACAATAATTGCTCTTGTTGTTCTCTTGTGGCCGACCTTGAGTTTATAATGTAATTTAGTCTCTTGAAGTCAAAACGTTTTGAATGTGACATCATTTAAAAAAAATTTATGGCCTTTAGAAAAAAAAAAAAGAAAGAGAAATAAAGCTTGTGTGTTGGCCCCTCATGAAAGACTCAGTCATTTTGAATTCAGTATTAATCCTACAATGTGGGAAACCATGAATCCCCTACATTTATGGTATATTTTTATGAACAAAAACCCCTTGGATTTTTCTAGGAAATGCAATTTTATTACTTTACTTAAAGGTGTTTGTGTGCTCAGGGAAATAAAAAAGGCTAAGTATTTTGTTTTAATGGAAAGATATGAGGCAATAGATGGAAAAAGTTTGGGAGTTACAGTTATAGATGCCTATTTCTGGCTTCATTGCTTATGGGTTTCATGATATAACTTAATAGTTTTATCATCTGAAAATTACATTAAAACCTAGAGTATGAGGGGCTAGGCACAGCAGCTCATGTCAGTAATCTCAGTTCTTTGGGAGTTCAAGGTGAGAGGATCACCTTAAAGTCAGAATTTCTACACCATCCCAGCAACAGAATGAGAACCTCACCTCTAAAAAATTAAAAAAAAAAAAATAATGTAGACAAGCATGGTGGCATGGGCTTGTTGTCGCAGTTGCTTGGGAGGCTGACGTAGGAGGATTGCTGAGCCCAGGAGTTGAAGGTTACATGTGAGCTATAACTGCACCACTGCATTCTAGCCTGGTGGAAAAACAAGCCCCCAAACAAACACACAAACAAACCGTGGTGTTGTAGAAGGAGAAATTTTAGTGCAGGGTCAATTTTTATCTTTCATGCTGCTGTAATTAGGGCAACACTTCACGCGTCAGATAGACTGTGCCTCGACGCACCGGCTGCAGTGAGCTCGCCACAGGGCAAACGCAGGCATCACAGAGGGAATATAGGCTTGGAATAGGAAAAGTGCTGTGATTTGTGCAGACAGTTGTTTTGTTTGTTTTTCTGGTTTTTTTCCCCTGATTTTGAATAGGACCCTCCTTATGACCATGAACCTCTGGAGGGCTTCTATGCAGGGATATCTTTTAGGGTGCCTTGTGGAAGGGAATTTCCCTCCCCCGGGTAGGGAAGCTGGGTTACGTTCTCTCTGCTCTCATGACAGCTCACATGATTCCTATGTATGTGGAGAAAATGGAGCTGCCATCTCATTTACTGTGGGCCTTCACTTGTCCCAAGTTAATATTTCTGCCAATTTTTTGACTAATAAAATTGTCAGTCCATAATATACCAGAAGTCATTATTTTCAGTCCTCAAGGAACAATCTCTGCTTTTGGGAAGTCAAGAAGCCAAAGTGTGTATTCTCAGAACTAACCTTTGTACTGGTTTTAAAAGATGAGAGAAATGAAATGATCTGGAAAATAATAAGGATGAATGTGGCAAATAACTGTGTGAGAAAACAAAGGAGGTCAGAATCGGAAAGTGAGGCCTGAGTTGGTTGTGGGACTCTCACTTAGGGGTAATCCAGCCCATGCCCCATTCTTACTTCCTTTCTCATTCCAGCTTTGGACAGCCTTACCCATCCTACCCTTGTTTTCTAATTGGACACAGTCTCTTCTCTTCCCAGTATGCTTCTGAGTCCACCTTCCTTCTAAAACAGCACCATCCAAGTGGAGTGATTGTACGTAATCAACCAGCGTGCAGTTTACACATGATTTTCTGCACTGGAAGAATGGAGGCATAAATCTCTGTTTACTTCAAAGCATTCAGAACGTTAGTGCATGAACACAAGATGCTACCACTGTGGATATTTGGGCAAGTCTGGCTACCAGTCACAGGAGTACATCTTTTCATGTCAGTACATATTTTAACGCCAATATTGAAAGAACAGATGGAATGGAAAACACTGCCCATTTTTCCCTTGCTTGCTTAAAAAGAACCCCACGGATGTGGTGTGTAGAAATATTCATGGAATGATGCTGATTTTTCCCTCTTGCATTTACTTCAGTTCAACCTGCCTGGAGCACGTTGATAAAAGCAATGCCAGCTTAGATCTTTTCTGGAGCATAAAATTTACTATGCTCTTGAGCACATAATTCTCCAGTCAAGAATATGTTATAAAAATGACATTCTGAGCTGAATTGAAGAACCTTGTCCTTAGATGTTATGGTGAACCAGTGTGATGTTTTTACCTTTTTAAAATATTTGACCCATTTTAGTGGTTTATTTAATCTCACATTGATATTCCTATTGTTGATATGTATCTTTCACTACACATGGAAGAGTATTTCCATAGGAAGTCTGAATTATTTTCCTTTGTATAGTGTTAAGGTAATGAGTCAAGCAATGATGTTTTTATTTTGGCTAACTTTAGTGACATATGGGAAAGTCACCCCAATGGCATATAGGTTGTAGCTATATTAATTGGTGATCTACTT
This sequence comes from Arctocebus calabarensis, assembly GCA_963573935.1. Lineage (NCBI taxonomy): Eukaryota > Metazoa > Chordata > Mammalia > Primates > Lorisidae > Arctocebus > Arctocebus calabarensis. The sequence continues at coordinate 16,500 of CAUYON010182257.1, read as the reverse complement.
CATTTTGTATTTCTCATAAGTATTTGATGATTCAAGTTCCATTTTGGAACATAATTCTGGTGACATAATCTTGACCATAATCAATAGATTAATGTCTTGTTCTCTGCATGTAATTATGTATTCAAGTATTCTGTTATGCTTATCCAAGATCTACTCCATAAGTCTTTCTGCATCAGAGGAATTATCCAATATGGTATAAGAAGTAATAAACATGCATCTTCTCAAAAACTTCTGAAATAATTTGTTTTTATAAGACTGAAGTGCCATAATCAATGTTGGAGATAATTTTATGTCACTGTTGGAGGAAATTCAATCTATTTTTGCTAACAGAAGTCATACCTATTAAAATGGTTGTAGACATAAGTCATACCCAGATAATATTTAAAAATTAGTAATAGACCTTTTCCCATCCTTTCACCCATGTAGGTAAGTGGCCTCTTTCCTGTGAAATGTCGGAGGTTTTATCCATAACTAACTTAAGAGAATGTGTGAGCAAGCTCAGGAATTTCAATCAATGGTACCCCAAACTTTCATAGTTCTTCCTATTTGCTTTCCATCTATAGACCACAAAGTAGAGGACTTGCTGTCCTCAAGCTCAAAAGTGGCTGGTAAAAAAACATGGCACTGAGAGCTTTACAGTAGGAGCGCAACACTCTTTTTTTTTAAATTTTTTTTTTTTTTTTGTAGAGACAGAGTTTCACTTTATCACCCTCGGTAGAGTCCCGTGGTGTCACACAGCTCACAGCAACCTCCAACTCCTGGGCATAGGGGATTTTCTTGCCTCAGCCTCCCAAGTAGCTGGGACTACAGGCACCCACCACAACGCTGGCTATTTTTCTGTTTTGCAGCTTGGCCAAGGCTGGGTTTGAACCCGCCACCTTCGGTATATGGGGCCGGCGCCCTACTCACTGAGCCACAGGTGTTGTCGGAGTCCAACAGTCTTAAAAAGGAAGAAGGAAGATTAAGCTTAGTGAAGCTTATGTCTTTTTTTTCCTGTTACTTTCTGTGAAACAGTCAAAATAACATATAGTAATTAAGTGGTCAACATTCTACAAATTTTAAAATTAATGAATTCATTAATTTGCTCAATTTATATTTCCTGAGAAACTACTGTGCGTTGTGTATTGTTCCAGGAGCTGTAGCTGTGAATGAAGACTCATAGTTCCTACTCTTAGCTGGCTAGGGAACAGTCAAGTACAAAGATCATTACTATATGAAGAGGACTCAGTACTAGGACAAAACTAAGAAAATGATCCAGAAATATGGCAGGATTCTGAAAGCAAAGAATAAAACATGAGGTGTGGCTAGCGGGTGGAGTCAGAAAATCAGAAAGGTTATGAACACTTTGAAAAGGTGATAAATATTTATAAATAAATCAGATACTTTCCAATAGCAATTAATTTGGATAAGAAATAAAACAGTATTAAGTGTAGATAGTGATTGAAAGTGTGACTAGGGCCTATTTTAGGCAAGAGACCTTTTTTGTGAGGTCACTCTTTGATCTTGGACCTGAACAATAAGATCGGTAGGACGGGCAGGCCAGATGGAGGGAAACGGATGGATGCAGGTAAGAACTGGAACTGTTATTCAAGAAACAAAGAGAAGGACATGGAATGGTATGCCCAGAACAGACTAAGATCACAGGATCTATATGATAAGTGCATAGATGCAGGCAGAAGCTTACATTTTGATTTGGCTTCATGGGCAATGTAAGACTCTTATTCTAATTATAATGGATAATTTTAAGCTGGAGAATCAATCTCATTTGAGTTGTTCATTTCTAAACCAGAATTTCTAGAATTAGACTTGACACAAAGTAGATATGAAATAAATACTTCATGAGTGAATAAATCATTATTATGGCAGTTTGAGGAGTTGTAATTAATGTATTATGAAAGTAGCACTCAGATTCATTGCCTCTGTATGACATGCTGTCATTATTACGTGACAAAAAATAAAATGGCATTTTAAAAGAAAAAAACATAATCAGTCAAAATAATTTATTTTATTTTTTACAATCATAGTCTACAGCTATGGTTTCTGTTTCTAAGTATGAATAATGGTAGTGGACTAAGTATTACTCTAAAGAAGTCCTGTCTTCTTCAGAGACACCACTTGAAAACTTCACATTACTGCAATGGATGAAACCCTGCGAATATGATGAATCATTATTCAATTGTTATTTTCTAGGAAACTGAAAAAACACACAGGTCTGGTTCACTTTCACATAATGTGCTCGGCTAATCTTAGGAGAGCAGCTCAAACAACAACAACAACAACAAAAAAAAAAAAAAAAAAACACCCAAATCTTCTGAAACTTTGTAATCTCTGCACGCAGTGCTGTTCAAAATTGGATTTCTTTGGAACTTTTCCATTGTATTTATGTCAAAACAGGTACCATTTTTCCGGTCCACTAAACTAAACCTCATTTCATCTTTGATGGATATGAAATAACTTCCTTTTATCTGGAAAGGATATAACACACAGTGCTTATAATTCGCCCTCAGAGAAGCTTCTTTGGTTCAGACTGTGGAACCAATACATTAGCTTTGCATAGACTCTCTCCTTTCTGATATTAAATGGAATTATTGGGTGAAATATTAACCAGTGCAATTACCTGGAGAGGCAACAATGAAAAATGTGAAATGAGAGAAAGGAAACATAAGAAATGAGAACACTTGCTCAGGAAGACTTTTTTTGAAGAGTTCACATATATTTTTTAAATGATTTATACGAATGATGCATAAAAGGACCTATAGGCAAAAATAAATCCATGAAAGTAGCAAAATATGTAAACATATGGTGATAATAACGACAAATATTCATTGAGTCTCTCCTGTGTTTCACTACTCTTCTAAGTACTTTATCTACACTGTTCAGTTTAACCTGAACAACAATCCTGTGTCAGCTACTGTTATTTTCCACAGATAGGGCAGCTGGGGCAAAGGGAGGTTTTCTACCTTTCTCATAAATCCCCGGCTAGTAAAAGGGGAAGTCAGGGTTGAAAGAACCACACAGGCTTGCCCTGAACCTCAACGGAGCCACTTGGATCCCTCTTTAGGGAAGACTTTGCTATTTGGCTGCGAAAAATGAAGTTGGATGGGGCAGTGCCTGTGGCTTAGTGAGTAGGGCATTGGCCCCATATACTGAGGGTAGCGGGTTCAAGCCCAGCCCTGGCTGAACTGCAAAACAACAACAAAAATAGCCGGGCATTGTGGCAGGTGCCTGTAATTCCAGCTACTCGGGAGGCTGAGGCAGAAGAATCGCCTGAGCCCAGGAGTTGGAGGTTGCTATGAGCTGGGTGACACCACGGCACTCTACTGAGGGTGATAAAGTGAGACTCTGTCTCTACAAAAAAAAAAAAAAAAAATGAAGTTGGATGAGTGTCCAGTTGCAGCATCTCACCTTTTTAACCGAGAGACAATGACGGATGTGGCAGCAGTGCTGGAGTCTGACCGCTTATCCACATGGGGCTTCTCTGATGTGCAAAACTCCCCCAAAGCTCCTTTGGCCAGATGAGACTTTGATGCTTATCTTAGTCTGAGACTTCCCTTTCCTTTCTTTTTCTTTTCTTCCTTCTGGATTTGAAGGCTTTTGTGGCACCATCAAAATCCCCCCTCCACCCCAATAAAACTGCTGTACTCCTAACTCCAGTTCCATATTTGCCTCTCAGGGACACAACTTATACACAGTCATGCCCCTGAGAGTATAGTTTAGCATGAACTGAACAGGGCCACACACTGTGCTGAATACTTTGTGTTTATATCGTGAGACTCTTTATTCCTTATCACAATCTTGAGTACAATATTGTCTTTTTAGAATTACAGATGAAAAAAATATAGCTTCCAGAATTTAAGAAACTGGCCCAAACTAACGAATGACACACTATTAGAATTCACACCACGTCTTCTGGAATCCAGTAGCCCACCCTCTTTTTGCAGAAGATAATTCATAGCCTTCTGAGGGTACCTGTAAAGAAGTAAGCAAAAAAGAATAGGCACATCCCTTGGTGCAAATGGTATTATTAGTACGAATGAAAGAAGAATTGCCAATACATTCTTTGAATTTCATTTTTTAACAAAGATGACCCTCACAAATAAAAAAGGTTAAACAATATAAATAAGATATGTTGCTGCCTGAAATAGTATGTGAAGGTTGTATAAAGAAGTCCCTAGACATATTAAGTTAATACAAGTCTCCAGCTTCGAAAGATTTATATTCTAGGGAACTGAAGAAATGTGCAAATGTGATCTCAGAGTCACTGCCAGTAGTTTTTTTTAAGACAGAGTCTTGCTACGTTGGCCAGGCCAGTAGCAAATTTCTACCCTCAGTCAAAGATGTTTTAATTATTCAGGAAAAGAAAGGGTAAAGTGACCTAAAAGGAACAAACATCTTAATTTTCAAAAAGGAGAAAGGTATGGCTACATTAGATATTCACATCTGGGAGAAAAATTAGAGAGTGAATATCCAGTAGCCTTAATTTGCACGAAGTAGAAGCAAAGAAGTGAGTAGAAACAAATGGAAGACATAAGATGTCCAGACACTAAAATACACCGTCAAACCGTCATATACCCACACGCATCGATGCACACAGATACACAGAAAGAAAACGAAAAAGCTGTTCTTTCTCACAAATTCACTAACAATTTTCCAGAATCTGCAGGGGGAGCAGTGCAGCCCAAGGTCATTGCAGTCTGGGGTTAGCAAGAAGTCATGTAGCCAGAGCCTCTTGCTGCCATTTTCTGCCGCTCCCCTAGGTTCTTAATGATTAGTAGAAAGTTGGATGGCTTTGCGACAATTGTAGGGCTTCCTTTGTATCCCAACAAAAATCCAAACACACAAAGATATTCAATTATAGAGAGAGCAATGAGGCTAGCGAAATTATATTTTTTGTTCAGTTGTCAAGCTTTTAGAATGATAGGAAAATCAGATTTTTTTCTCATTGACGTAACTTTTATTACACTACATTTTGTTGTTTACTTCGGGCTAATGTGAGGGTACAAAGGTACAAACAATGAGGTTACAATGTTTAACAATTTGTTTGTTTTAAAAAATGGATGCATTCACATGTATTCACTATTCAATTTGAACTAATTGTCAACACTCATGTGCACATGTGGTAGGAAAACTCACGGAAAAGCAGGTGGGAGGGCAGAGGCGGGGACAACTAAATGCACACCCAACACCTAATGGGTATAGAGCACGACATCTTGGTGATGGGCACACTTCTAACCTGACTCAAAATGCACAGAAGCAATGCATGTAACCAAAATGTGTATACCCACATAATATTCTGAAATAAGAGAATAAAAATTAGTAAAATAAAATTAAGAAAATTTTTGTTGAAATAATAATGATCAAGGCAATAGAACATCTCAATAAACTTTGAGAAAGCAGTAAAAAACATGTGAATTATATATTCAGAATTTCTGGGTTTATACTCCAAGGTATCTTTCTAACCAAAAATGTGACAAGTAGCTTGATTTTTCTGAAACTGAAATTTTCCTATCGTTAAAACAAATATATGTGTCAGGCTACTTGGAGATGGAAACTTCTCTGCATGGTCTGAGGTCTGCTGATGAGTACACCACCCCTGCAGTGAGAAGAGAGAGCTGTGAGTAAGAGCTGACAAAAATCATGTTGAAAGAAGAAAGCCAGACACAAAATAATATGTCATTAGGAATCTATGTATATAAAGTACATAAACAGACAAAAACTGGGCTGCCAGCAGGTATTGCACCTTTGTGTGTAACCCCAGAAAGGCACTTTCTCCTTCAGGCTGATGGAGCCTTGAGCCCGGGCATCTGACTCAGTTGATGGAAAGGACTGAGTCTCTTTTGTTTTCCTTCCCTCCTCATCCCACACCCAATACTATCTTCTTACTGACAAGAAGACCCTTGAGGCCCCTAAGGTGCTGGTCTCAGTCGCCGCAGGAAGGAACCAGGCATGACACGGATTAGAAGTATAAGCTTGCAGACGGTGGGCTAACCTTGAAGGCAGGGTAGCCCTGAGGCCCCTCCACAATGGCTATTTATTAAGGTTATATGCAACAGGTGTGGAGAGTTACGGTGATGACCTATGAGGGTTGCGTAAGGATTGCCACGTGCTATTTCCTCATGTGTTCTTTCCCACAACCCTCATGAAGAACTACTAAGCATCAATGTTTAACTCATGCTTCCTAGTGAGTGACTGATCTTATCTCATTCAGGAACACTGAGTTACTTAGGGGACTGCCCCCAAGTCACAAAACGTCTCTTGGCTTGCCAGGAGACTGTCCTGTTCTCAGCGTTTCCTTTTAATGTGATAAGAATCAGTAACTGTCCTCTGTAAGCATGGTGTCCAGTCCTCTGCAGAAGACACTTCACATTCACAGACAAAATAATTGACTAAATTCAATGAGAATGTGTGATGCACAGTGCAGCCTGTCTGTCCCCCAGAGTAGGACGCTAGAGGATGAAGAGGAGAGAATAAATCATGGGGACCCTGGATCTTAGGAACCAAAAGAGCAAATGACAAGGAAGAGACCTGATTACATCACAGACATTTGGGATTGAATGTTTACATCAACCGATTCTCACACTAACTTACAAAGAGGGTTCCACAATAACTGAGAGGATAAAACAAGAAGAAAGAGGCTTACCCTGAGGGCTGAAAAGTGTTGAACATGTTCAGATCTCATTTCCCTGTTTAACGATGATAAACTACAAACAACAGAGCGTGATGTTTCAAGAAATTTTAAGTGACTTAAAAAAATAATTTAAGTAGATTATAGAAATATACAGCCTCTATGGAAGAGGAATAGAATGGGATGAAGAGGAAACCAATTAGTTAAATATGGAAATAGGCGAGAGAAAGTTCACAAGTAAATTTAAACTATCAGATCCACCTTAGAGATGGTCTGAATAAAATCAATGCCCTGGGATGCTAGATCAGGAAAATAAAGAATATGGTGGACCAGCTTTTTGTATATGCAGGATAAAAGAACAAAGTAATGAATGTGATAAAACTGGAAGAGGGACAACAGTAAGGTGGACATTGTAGTGGATGTCATTACTGTTTGTAAATACTGGCCTCCTGCCCTGTCAGAGTGACATTTCTGCCCGCTGTGCAGTGGCTTGCAGTGCCTGCTGCATGGGACTTTGATCATCTATTTTTAAGTCTGGTCACAGGATTTCTTGGGCTTAGGGAACATGACAGGAGTGATTGAGTTTCACCTCCAAGAAGAATTTCTAAGAGGCACTGTATGTGTCCACCATCTTTCTTGATAACCCTTCTGTCACAAGAATGATATAGCAGCTAAAAAAGTAGCTGCTCTGACAGTTTGGATTGCAGAATGAGAAAACACCTACAAGAGAACATAGGTGACATGATGTAAGAAAAATATAAATGTTTGTTGTGTGTAATTTGGAACAATTATTATTATTTTTTTTACAACAACAAAGCCAATCTAAAAATAAATATTTGGGGCTAGGCATGGTGGCTCATGCCTGTAATCCTGGCTCTCTGGGAGGCCAAGGTGGGTGGAGTGCCTGACCTCACAGGCTGAGCCAGAGTGAGGCCTCCTCTCTAAAAATAGCAGGGCATTGTGGTGGGCACTTGTAGTCCTATGTACTTGGGAGGCTGAGGCAAAAGAATCACTTACTCCCAAGAGTTTGAGGTTGCTGTGAGCTGTGACTCCACAGTGCTCTACCAAGGGTGACAAAGGGAGACTCTGTCTCAAAAACATAAATAAAAAAAGGTAAATATTATTTGGGAAGGAAGATCTAGAATAACTTCAACAAAAAAAATAGGCAAGGATGAAAGAGAACTACAAAAGAAGACGTCCTCAAGAAAGCACTGGGCATATAAGGAAATACTTCTGGTGAGTAAAGTATCTCAAGAATGTAAAAAAAGTACCCAATGTACTAAATACTAGTATGAAATCAAGTATATAATCACCTACACAGTCACACAAATGGTAAAACATAACTTTATGCCAGAAAGTTGAAGGGAAGAGGAGAGAAAGGGGAGGGATGGGGGGAGGTGGGACGAGGGAGGGCATTTGGGGGAACCTCACCTAATGTGCACAATGCGATGGTACATTTCAAAACTATTAAGATAAGAGTATAATTATCTTACCACAACAAATAAGTAAGTGAGGAGATGAATGTGTTAATCAGTTCAATGTAAGCAAGCATTTCACACTGTATATCAAATCAGTACACTGAATCCCATAAATGCGCAGTTAAGATTTAATAAATAAAAAACCAGAATGGGTGTTCATTTCTCTTCTACAGAACTATATGCAAAAAAAGCACAATTTATGAAATTTTGAGGAAATTATGGGATGACATAATACCATATAAAGCTATGTTTTTTATAAATAAGACCAAAGAAACGCATTCTCAGATATGGAAAAACTCAAAAATACTAAAGGTCCTTCTCACAATTTTTTATTGCACGTCATAAATACGACATGAACTAGAATCATCCCATGGATTGGCTATCCCAATCCCATTGATTATTGATCAACTCATTGGGGCAAGGACCAGGATGTAATGTGGTGCAGTGGCAACCAGATCTCAGCAGCAGAACCTTTCCAGGGGTCCCTTCCTCTTTGCTTTTTTTCCTTCATAATAACACTGTTAGGAATTTGCCCTAGTCAAAGATCTAAGATGGGCATTTGGCTTATGTATAAATGTTTTTTTGTAACTATTATTTGAAATAATTACTAAAATTTGAGCAAGTGAAAATGTACATTGGTAGGAGACTGGCTAATTTATGAAACTCCACACAACAGGATTTAGCCAAATATGAGATTTAATAACAAAATATGTATTAATCCACATGAAAGGTAGGAAATTTTAAATTATGAAATGTTTTTGAAACAGTAGAATGCCATTCTGTAAATAAGAATTTAATATTTTATTTGCAGCAAAAGAATAGCCACTACTATCTAATGTAAGTGACCTTGAAGACTTTTCTTTTCGTATTTATGTAGCAATTTCAGATAATGGTTACTCCTCAGACAAAGACTATTTTGACTGAAGCAAAAGGACTGGCTTTGAAAAGAACATGTGTATATAAAACTGTAGCTTGTTTAATAGTCTTTGAGGGGGATTCACAGTTGTTTAACCAGTCGCATCCAGGAATCAAACCTCTGTGTTATCACACCAAGTAAAGTCCTTGTCTTGTCCTCTTAAATAATTCTATCAGTGTCTTAGAACAAATTATTGTGAGTTTGACAGATGGCACAAAATTGTAGAGTGCAGAATGTAAGAAAACAAGGAGTAGTGGGGACTGCATGAAAGTGGGTCTGGTGACTTTTCTGAACAGGTTTTTGTTCTTTTAAACACTGTGAAGGCCAAACCGAACGCATTGGTAGGCCAAAGCCAGGCTATAGCCCAGAAGTTTGTGATCATGATAGGGGAATGTTTAAGTTCAGTGTGCAGCTGTACTGATCTATACATTTTACACATTTAATCCTTATAGCAGAGCGCCAACACAGGTAGTATTATCATCTCTATTTTAGATATGAAAAATCTGAGGCACAGAGAGATTAATAAATTTTTCTAAATACATATTATTAGTAGGTGGTGGTGCAGGGATTGGAACCCAGGTGTCTGTAGCCACTATGCAACCCTGCTTCAAGCCCTGTGTAAAACACTGTTGACGTCGACGTGAGTGAAACAGCCTCTCACCTCTGAGCTGGGAGGGGAGAATCAGACACGTAGCCATCAGCAAACACATGCAAAGCAGCACGGGTGGGGGTGGAGGTCAGAAGGTGCATTGGTAGCGGGGAGGCTGGAGTAGCTCTGCGTGCTGGGGCTGGTTTGTTAGGGGTATGTGGTTCTTTCCTCATACACTGACTCCTCTTCCACGATTCTCCCCTTCAGGTACACAGACTTCTCCGCGTCCATCCACCAGGTCACAGACACTCAGCCATAAACACGATCTAGGCTCTAGTACAAAGGTGAGATATTAGGGGTAGTGTCCTCACTACTTAGGTACCCCTAGATCATGTTTAGATACATTATCAGGTAGTACATTCTTTACACGTTCAGTTCAGTTTTTAGTTTTCTACAATTTTGAATTTAGTTGTCCTTGAGAACCAGTGGGGTCTTGTGGAACGAGTGGTGTGGAATCACCTGGGCCTAAGTTAGCACTGTTGTTTGCTCAGGGACAGGCTGAGTTCCTTTCAGAAAGCATTTAATATCTCCAACACTCATATCCGCAGGGTAAGTAGAAGAAATTACTTTTCTTCCAACTTTGAGATAAATCAATGAACTCACATGCATACTGCTCAGAGTGAAAGCAAACCTAATAAGCATATAAAAAACTTTTCAAGCGTTCTTATTCTCATCCACAGAAAAATTCATATGAACCTTAATATGAAAGTTCAAGATATGTAGTGTGTAAAAGATACATAAAAAACAAACATATTAAATTTCATTTTGTTACCTAAAGAAAAGACCAGACTGTGTTTTAGTCCATCCCCAAGGTTGAAGAAGCCACAGAGTTTCTAACCTAAAACCAAACTAATAGCCTGTGGTATCTGAGATAAAGTACAGCAAAAGGGCACCAGATATCCCAGACTAGGAAACCTGAAACGCACTCAGACCTTAAGCAAAATAAAGCGAAATCCAGCAAATAAGTGTCATTTTGTGGTGCAAAAAGCTTCCCCAAACTCCTTTGTTAGCAGCTGGCCCTGGAAGAGAGAGTGGTGGGAAAGTGAGCATTATTTTTAGCAGCTGTATTGTACCAATCTAATTGTATTAGCCACATAAAAAACTCCACAGTATTTCTCAGAGTGGACCACCAGGACTGGCCTGGCACCAGCCCAATTTGGGTAATTGCCTTCTATCATCTTTCAGGTCTCCCTGGCACTTTCAATTAGCCATAATTTATATTCTTCCCAGTATACAATTGAAACTGCCTTGCTTTGCAGTTGTGGGGTTACACAGAGACAGCAGCTAAATTAACAAACAACTGGTAAATTACTGTTATTTTTCATTTCTCTTTTGCCTTACATTGCTATGGATGGCTAAGGGTCAGGGCTTGTTAGTTTCATTTATAGGAAAGACCACTGAAGTTCCAGAGTACCTACTATGTTTGCAGATTTAGATTACCAGTTTAAAAATAAATCCCCAGTTTGGGGTTTACATACACGGTCAGACAATGAAGTTCAAGAAGTCATCCTAGAAAGTGCTAGGTACTTCATTGTTGAACATTTCCATGGTCACCTTCAAAATACTCCCGTTGGGAAGCTATTGCATGGATGCCAGAGACCAGCCCCATCCTTCAAAGCACTTCTTTGAGGATGAGTTCAGAACTTAATTGTCAGACCCTCTGTAAAAACACCAGCTTTTTTTAAAAAATTTATTTATTTGGAAGGTGAATGAATGTATCAATGAACTAACACAGTCCCCTCTGGGGCAAAGTGAATGAATGCATCAATGAATGGACATAGTCCATTCAGCAAATTACTTTTTAAACATGATAAATGATTTCTGTATGATTGAATGAAGGTCATTTGTGTAGGCAAGACTGAAAACAGTGTGGCTTTGCTTGGCCCAAGGAAAGAAAAGAGGATTAATTTGCAAGAAAATGTCTCAGCGTGGTCCTCATAGCTCCTTGGACTTTTGCCTGGCCTTGTCTTAGTTGCGAGGTACTTTAGACCCCACCAAGGTCAGGCTTACTGGCTACCAAAAATCATGCACAACACCGTGGAAATGGCTACAATTCCAGCGATGCATTTGGCCACCATTTGTTTAGGTAGATGATGACATCAGCAGGTGGCTGTGACAGAAACTCAACTCGTCCAGCTTAAGAAAAAAAAGACCAACTGCAAGGCTGAGGGCAGCTTCAGGCACTTGGGCCGGCTCCTGTGTTCTCAGACTGGCTTATCTCTTATCGTCATCTCTGGTTTTGCCCTAAGGTGGGGTGACTGCTGACCAAGCTGAGGTCTCCAGAGTATAGCTCAAGGTCAAATAGGGAATAGGATTCAGCTTCAGCAGAAAAATCTCACTAGTTGAGTCACATGCCCATGCCTAAACCAGTCACTACAGGCAGGAAAAGGTTCTGTACAGGCAGGAAAAGATCTGTGAAAGACTCAAGCCCTGGTCAGTAATCTTTTTATGGCTTTTTTCCTAGAAAAAGTGGAGACAGAGTTGAGCTGAACAGATAAAAACAAAAAGCTACCAGGGTTTAGGTAAGAATGTGCTTGCTCATGGGTTTTATTAGCTCTGTCAGAAGCCTCCTTCTTCTACGGGGAAGAGTTTCTTGCCCTTTTGTAAAGCGGTTCTTAGTTTTTCCTAGCATGCTAATTGAGGCAGCCATTTTTGCTTATGGTACCATTTTTGTTTTTCATCTCATATACCTTTCCTTTTGGAAAACTCTTAATACAACAGCAAGCTGTTCTATTTGGCATATATTGGGGTTCTGTTTGGTGATGGTATAAAAGTGATCTGGTATATGGCATAATGATTTTTAATGGCTTTGTTGAGTAAGTAGGTGTTCTTGTGCCAACCTCTTGGACACTTAAGTCGTTTCTAATTTGCTCTCTTATAAATGTGGCAAGGATTTTCTTTTACCTTCAAATCCTTATTTTCTTTCTCTCTTCACCTTTTGTGAGAGAAGATATATTTTTCTTCAAAGAGAAAGTTTGGAGCACTTGTAAAGAGAGTTGGAAGTGGGTCCCTCTCATGGAGGAGAAAAGGTGAGAGAAACCGAGAGAAGATGGTTTCTAGAGAGAACGGAGAGAACTCTGTTAGTGTAACAATACTTCAAAATATTGGCCCAAGAGCTTCTTGATACTAGAAAGAGAAAGGTTCCCCCCCCCGCAAAATTAGATAAACTAGAAAAGTTTGTTTTTCTAGTATAAATTCTCCCATAAGACTCTGAAAGCCGATGTTCCCCCTGGCGCACGGTGAGGACCTGCTGCGGCCTCTCTCAGGTCGGAGAGACTCATAACTCTATTGGCATTGCAAGAAGGAGAAGTTATTCTGGAAGAAAAGGAGAGGAAATTATTAAAAAACAAACAAACAAACAAAGAATCAGGGAGAACACAGAAAAAGAAATTCTTGAAAAACCCACACATGGAAGACTCTAGGTAGACAGTAAGGGTTTTGTGGTTTCAAACAGCAGAAACCAACTGTAGGTAACTTAAGCAGGGGAAAGACACGGGTAGGTCATAAGACTTAAAAATAAATTCACAAACTAGACTTAGGGAGGGGAGACGCCGAGGATCCAGAGATCCAGGGAGGAGGAGCTGATGGGCAGGCTCTAGCATTAGGCCCTCAGGGTAAATTAGCTTCAGTCACTGGTACGGCTGGGCTTGGAGGGGGAGAGCAGGGCTCTCACGCAGTCAGAGCAACTCTGTGTACAATGGCTGAGGAGTAATTGCTCAAAACAATCCCAAGGTGTTGCTACCAGAAGAAAGGGGAAGGGATGTTGACCAGGCCACAACAACAGTTGCACTTTACAGTGTCCAGATAGGAAGTGAGAAAATACGTTCATCATCTTCTAGGGTCCGTTTGCCTTTGTGATGAATCAGTAATAGGACTGCTTTATTTCTTGTAGGGCTACACTCTAGCTAATATGTGCAAAACCATGGAATTACATGGGCAATGTGATCATGAAGATCTTTTGCATTTGTTTTGTCATCTTCTGCGTTATTTTCTGGGGCAAAATTCCCAGGGGTGGAATTACCAGGTCAAAGAGGATGGTTTTGTTTTTTGCTGCACAGCTGCAATTCTAAATAAAAAATAAATGACAGCAAAGATATTCAAGAAAGGGCAAAAACAAGATCAAAGTATCAGGCCTACCCCAATTTTGCTTTTTTTTTTTTTGACGCTTCTTCTGTCACCTTGGATAGAGTGCCTTGGTGTCATAGCTCACAGCAGCTGCAAACGCTTATCCACAATGCCTGGCTAGTTTTTCTATTTTTAGTAGAGATGGGGCTCACTTTCGCTCAGGCTGGTCTTAAACTCCTGAGCTCAGATGATCCACCAGCCTTGGCCTCCCAGAGTGCTAGGATTATAGGCATGAGCCACTGTACCCAGCCCCAGACTGTGTAAATCATTTTGTGTGTTTGCTTGTTTGTTTTTATAGTCCTTAACTAAAGATAGCTCATCAATCGTATTTTGTGAAGGAAGAATAGAAGAGGTATGGAATAATAGTTAAGAGATGAACGGACAATATTATTAAAGATTTGGGAAGTAGGACAGGTGTGTTGGCTCATGCCTAGGTCTCTGGAAGGCTGAGGTGGGCAGATTGTTTGAGCTCAGAAATTTGAGACCAGCCTGAGCAACAGCAAGACCTCAACTCTAGTAAAAATACAAAAACTAGCTGGGCAATGTTGCAGGTGAGTGCTTATAGTCCCATCTACTCAGGAGGCTGAGGCAAGAGGATTGCTCAAGCCCAAAAGTTTGAGGCTGCTGTCAGTTATGATGATGCCATGGCACTCTACCAAGGGCACAGAGCGAGACTCTGTCTTAAAAAAAATAATAATAAAAAAGTTATAAAAAGATCTTGGGAGTAGCAATCAAGGGAAAGATCTCAACCTTGATTGTGTTTGGTCCTTTGATTCTTTTTTTAATTTTTATTTTTTTGGAGACAGAGTCTCATTTTGTCACCCTCAGTAGAGTGCGGGTGGCAATACAGCTCACGGCAACCTCCAGCTCCTGGGCTCAGGCGATTCTCTTACCTGAGCCGCCTGAGTAGCTGGGACTACAGGTGCTCGCCACAACACCCGGCTATTTTTGTTTTTGTTGTTGCAGTTTGGCGGGGCCGGGTTGGAACTCACCACCATCGGTATATAGGGCCGGCGCCCTACTCACTTAGCTGCAGGTGCCGCCCAGGTACTTTAGATTCTGAGCAACAGAGACATCCTCACTTTACCTCAGTTGATGGTAGCTTAGCTTCTATTTATTTTTTAATTTCAGGTTAATGTGAGGGTACAAAGAACTAGGTTACAATGTCTGCATTTGTTAGGTAGAGTCCCTCTTGTAGTTGTGTCCTGTACCCAGGAGGTGTGCCATACACCCTAAAATTGTGCCCATTAAGTGGGGGCTCTCAGTGCCCCTCCCTCTCTCCTCTCCTTCATTCCTCCTTCCCCCAACTTGAATTGGAGTGTGTTTTTCCCTTATGTGAGTGTGTATTAGATCGTCTACAGGCTTTATATCAGTATTGAGTACATTGGATACTTGCTTCTCCATTCTTGTGATACTTTGCTAAGAAGAATATGTTTCCACTCCATCCAGGTAATAAGCACAAAAAATGTAAGTCTCCATCTCTTTAATGGCTGAATAGTATTCCATGGTATACGTACACTACAGTTTGCTAATCCATTCCTGGGTTGCTGGGCATTTAGATTGTTTCCACATCTTGGCAATCGTAAATTGAACTGGTAAACAACGTAGGGCAAATGTCCTTATAATAATTTTTTTTCTTCTGGGTAGATTCCTGGTAGTGGGATTGCAGGATCACATAGGAGGTCTAATTGAGTTCTTTGAAGATTCTCATTACTTCCTTCCAAAGAGGCCATGTTAGTTTGCAGTCCCCCAACAGTATAAAAGTGTTCCCTTCTCCATCCATGCCAGTGCCTGCAACTTTGGTAACTTGTTTCTTTTTACTACAAAATTTATTTTGAAGCAATTGACTGACAGGTTGCAAGTACAGAAAATCTCTTAAAAAAGAGTCTCCTTAACCAACTGAGGGTAAATTGCCAACCTACTGCTCATCACTGCTGCGGTCTTCTATATTCACTTTCTGTGAACAAGAGCATTTTCCTGCATACACACAGCACATCCATCCAAGGCAGGAAACTTATACTGATACCTTTCCACCATCTAATCCTCAGATCCATTCAAATTTTGCCAATTGTCCTTTATAGTAAAAACAAACAAACAAAAATTCCAGTTTTGAATCAAGCATTGCATTTAGTCATCTTTTTTGTCTCCTTCCATCTGGAACACTTCTATAGTCTTTCCTTAACATCCATGCCCTTGATACTTTTGAAGAAAATGGACAGTTGTTTTATTGTTACAGAAGCGATGCTATGTTTTTCTCATTGCATCCCATCAGGTAGCACACGATTTTGTGCCATTTACTGTGCTGCTTCTTTGATCACTTGGCTTGAGGTGACGTCTGCCAGGTTTCTCCACCATCAAGTCCTCTTTTGCCAGAGGTAGCATTTCATCACTATTCAGTATTTGTGTGGAGGTTCTTTGAAACTATGTAAATAGCTATTCTTCGTCAAATTTTGAATTTATTTATATCCATATGGACTCATGACTTCCTATATCATTTAGTGAGTTATAATACATTATCACTATTTGTTTTAATGCTCAAATTGATTCAGATTTCTTTTCTTTTCTTTTTTTTTTTTTTGTAGAGACAGAGTTTCACTTTATCGCCCTGGGTAGAGTGCCGTGGCGTCACACTGCTCACAGCAACCTCCAGCTCTTGGGCTTAAGCGATTCTCTTGCCTCAGCCTCCCGAGTAGCTGGGACTACAGGC
>CAUYON010182255.1:0-11982 GCA_963573935.1 Arctocebus calabarensis | reverse complement strand
CCTGTCACCCTGGGCAAAGTGTCCTGGCATCACATCTCACAGCAACCTCAAAGTCTCAGGCTTAAGCGATTCTCACTTCAGCCTACCGAGTTGCCAGGACCTACAGACGCCTGCCACAAACGCCCGGCTACTTTGGAGTTGTACTCATCCTTCTTGTTTGGCAGGCCCTGGCTGGTCGCAAACCCACCATCTCCGGGGTCGCCGGCGGGCCGGGGGCGGGGAGGACTGTTCCCAGTGTGCCCTGAGTGGGTCGCGCCTTCAGGCCTGGGGGACTTTTTTGTTCTCCAGGGGCCACGCAAGGAAAAAGTCAAGCGAGCTCACGGTGTAGGCGGAGACTTCGGCTATCCACCCGACCTGTCTTGAAACACGGACCAAGGAGTGTAACACATGTGCGAGTCAGCGGCTCACAGGAAAGCCACCGTGGCGCAATGAAGGTGAAGGCCGGTGCTCTCGCCGGCCGAGGTGGGATCCAGAGGTCTCTCCAGTCTGCCAAGAGTGCACCACCAATGCGTCTCACCCGCCGCGCCGGGGAGGTGGAGCACGAGCGCACGTGTTAGGACCCGAAAGATGGTGAACTGTGCCTGAGCAGGGAGAAGCCACAGGATACTCTGGTGGAGGTCAGTAGTGGGCCGGACATGCAAATCAGTCGTCTGACCTGGGTAGAAGGGTGAAAGACTAATCAAACCATCTAGTAGCAGGTTCCCTACGAAGCTTCCCTCAGGATAGTTGGCGCTCTCGCAGACACGAACCTGTCCACACAGTTTTATCCAGTAAAGCAAATGATTAGAGGTCATGGGACCGAAACGATCTCGACCTTTTCTCAACTTTTAAATGGGTAAGAAGACCAGCTAGCTGGCGTGGAGCCGGGCATGGAATGTGTGTGCCCAGTTATCTGCTTTTGGTAAGGAGAACTGGCGCTGCGGGATGAACCGAACGCCGGCTTAAGGCGCTCAATGCCAACGCTCATCAGACCCCAGAAAAGGTGTTGGTTGACATAGACAGCAGGACTGTGGCCATGGAAGTCGGAATCCGCTAAGCAGTGGGTAACAACTCACCTGCCAAATCAACTAACCCTAAATATAGATGATACTGGAGCATCGGGCCCATACCTGCCGTTGCTGGCAGTCGGGTGTGGACAGGAGTGGTGGGGGGTTGTCGAGCTTGGTCTGGTCGTCCGTGGTGGTCGGGGGTGGGCGGGTGTGGGGATTGGCATGTGTGGCGGCGGGGGGGTGGTCCTCCTCCCTCCACTCACTCCCTTCCCCTACCTCCCTCCCTCTCCTGTCGGCCGTCCCCAACTCGCGTTCCCCAGACACCCGCGGACTCTACGCTGCGACGAGTATGAGGGCCGCTTCGGTGAGCCTTGAAGCCTAGGATGCGGTCCCGGGTGGAGCTGCCACAGGTGCAGATCTTGGTGGTAGTACAAATATTCAAACGAGAGCTTGAAAGGCCAAAGTAGAGAAGGGTTCCATGTGAACATCAGTTGAACATGGGTCAGTCGGTCCTGAGAGATGAACGAGCACCGGTTTCGAAGGGACGGGAGATTGCCTCTGTTGCCCTCAGCCAATCGAAAGGGAGTCGGGCTCAGATAACCAGATCTAGAATGGCGGAGATGGGCGCCGGGAGGCATCTGGGGTGGTAAAACGACTGATCCTGGAGAAGCCGGCGGGAGCCCCATGGAGAGTTCTCTTTTCTTTGTGAAGGGCAGGGCGCCCTGGAATGGGTTCGCACTGAGACTGGGGTCTGTGCATTGGAAAGCGTCGCGGTTCTGGCAGCGTCCGGAGAGCTCTTGCTGGCCCTTGAAAATCCAGGGGAGTGGGTGGAATCTCGCGCCAGGCCATACACACGTCCGCAGTGGGTCCCGAAGGTGGACAGCCTCTGGCAAGTTGGAACAATGTTGGTAAGGGAAGTCGGCAAGCCTGATCCGTAACTTCAGGATGAGGATTAGCTGTAAGGGCTAGGTCGGTGGGGCCTGAGCACGAAGTGGGGCTGACCGTGTGTCGCGGCTGGACAGGGCGCCGCAGCTCCCCCCACGCTGGGGGCACTCCTCCGCGTCCCTGCCTGCCCCACCCTACGTGGCTCCTGGTTCCTTTCCCACCCGCCGGCCGGTCAGGTCAGGGGTAGGTCGGCGTGGCCCACCTCCCCAGCCATCCCCCGTACCCCACCCAGGGTGGGGGTGGCGGCGGCAGGACAGATGTCCCTCTAGTTGGCCAGACAGCTGTCGGGGGACCGAGGGCGGCGTGGGCCCAGCTCCCACAGTGAGGCCCGGGCAACAGGGTAGTCCGCCGGCAGCGGTGGTGACTCTGTATGCACGCCAGGCCCTTCCCGTGGATTGCCCCAGCTGCACCGGGTGTTGCGCCCGCCTCACCGCGCATCACTGCCCGTGCTTCCCACGTGTACGCTCAAAGGGGCGCTGGCCGGGTGACGGGCGTCCCCCTGTCACCCGTTTCCCCCCCTTGCCACGCATGCGCACGAAGGTGCGCGGTGGGGCCGTGCACGCGGGTTCCCACCACTGGGTCAACCCCCGGGGCCGCGGTTTCCACGCAGCGCCTAGCAGCCGGTTAGAACTGGTGCGGACCAGGGGAATCTGTTTAATTAAAACAAAGCATTGCGAATGCCCTCGGTGGGTGTTGACAGGATGTGATTTCTGCCCAGAGGTATGAATTTCAAAGTGAAGAAATTCAATGAAGCACGGATAAACGGTGTGAGTAACTATGACTTTCTTAAGGTAGCCAAATGCCTCGTCATCTAATTAGTGACATGCATGAATGGATGAAGGAGATTCCCACTGTCCCTGCCTACTATCCATCCACACAGAAAAGGGAACGGGCTTGGTGGAATCAGCGGCGAAAGACGACCCTGTTGAGCTTGACTCTAGTCTGGCACGGTGAAGAGGCATGAGAGGTGTAGAATAAGTGGGAGGCCCCCGGAGCCGCCCTCCCTGTTTCCCGTGAGGGGTGGGGCGAGGTCCACTGGCCATGTGGGCCGACGGTGAAATATCACTACTCTTATTGTTTTTTCAAGGACCCGTTGAGGCGGGGGGGGGGGGAGGGCGAGCCCGAGGGACCGGGGTGACCCGCTCCAGGGACAGTGCCAGGTGGCCAATTTGACTGGGGTGGTACACCTGTCAAATGGTAATGCAAGTGTCCTAAGGCGAGCTCAGGGAGTACAGAAAGCTCCTGTGGACCATAGGAGCCAGGGCAACAGCTTGCTTTATTTTAATTTTCAATATGAATACAGGCTGTGTAAGCCCGGTCACACGATCCTTCTGATTTTTTGGATTTTAAGCAGGATGTGTCAGAAAAGTGACCCCAGGGATAACTGACTTGTGGCGGCCAAATGTTCAGGGTGACATCGCTTTTTGATCCTTCAATGTTGGCTCTTCCTAGCATTGTGAAGCAGAATTCAGCAAACGTTGGATTGTTCACCCACTAACAGGAAACGTGAGCTGGGTTCAGATCGTCGTGCAACAGATTAGTTTTACACTACTGAGGATGTGTTGTTGCCATGGTAATCCTGCTCAGTACGTGAGGAACCGCAGGTTCAGACATTTGGAGTATGTGCTTGGCTCAGGAGCTAATGGGGTGGATCTACCATCTGTGGGATTATGACTGAACGCCTCTAAGTCAGAATCCCGCCCAGGCGCCTCGGTTGGCCTTGGATAGCCATTCCCCCACCAACTTCCCCGGCGGGTCCAGGCCGCGCTGCGGACCGGGGTCCGGTGCTGAGCGCCCTTCGTCCTGGGAAATGGGGCTCGGCCGGAAAGGCGGCTGCCCCCTCACCCGTCACGCAACGCACATTCGTGGGGAACCTGGTGCTAAACTATTCATAGATGACCAGCTTCTGTGTTGGGGTTTCGTATGTAGCAGAGCAGCTCCTTCGCTGTGATCTATTGAAAGTCAGCCCTCGACACAAGGGTTTGTCTGGACGCGCGCACTCCGACGCCTCGAGTGGGGGTGCCCCTGGTCCAGCTGCGCACCGATCGGGGGCCTGGGCAGCATGGCGCCTCCGCCACCCCGCTGCCCGCCTTCCCCGGGCTCAGGGGACACCCGCCTCCTCCCTGCTCCGTGGGTGGCAAAAGCACAGCGGGTGCCTTTACCGGGTCACCAGGGAGCACGGGCGCTGCAGGCCCTCCCCGCTCCCTCTCCCGCCTCCTGCGCGGTCGACCAGCAGGCGGGGGTGTCCTGGGATCGTCATACCCCCAAGGCGTTGGACTTAGTTTTGTTTTTTTTTTTCTCATGCCCCCTCCTCCGCCCGGAGGAGCGGGTGCCAGGGTTCTTCCGTGGCAGAGCCCCCAGTTTGACCCGAAGTCCGATTTGGGGTAGCACTCGGTAGGAGCGCTCGCGGATCGACCAGATGTCTCTTTCGGGACATGGTGGGGGGATTTTTTTTTCAACCATTAACCTGTGGCCACTAGGTGCTATCGGGGTAGGTGGAAGGAGGGAGTAGCACGGGGGGACGCCACAGCGCCCTCCTACTGGAGTTTGCCACACCAGGGGGCGTCTGTTTTTGGTTTTCTTTCCCTTCTCCAATAGCTCGACCCCCCCTTTCTTTTGCTGTGCTTATTTACCTATCTTGATTGATATATATATATATACATACACAAATACATACATACATACATACATAATAAAAAAACATATATGTAAAATTCCTTCCCTCCCGTGGGTAAGTCCGGGGCGGCCATTGCACTTGATTGGAGCGTTTGTGGGTCGACCAGATGTCTCTGTCCGGACTTGGCAATGTTTGTCTTCCTTTGGTTCCTGTGGTTAAGGTGGGTGACATGCGAACGCCCAAGGCCGCACCCCCCACCCCAAACCCCTGTGGCGTACTTGCCTCCTGGATTTAGTAAAGGGGGGTCGCAGCTGTTTTTGTGTGTGTATGAATATATACCCGCATGCTATACATATGTATTCGTATATATTTTAATTAATTAATTTATTTATTCATTTATTTATTTTGAGACAGAGTCTCACTTTATCACCCTCGGTACAGTGCCGTGTTGTCCCATAGCTCACATCAACCCCCAATGCCTGGGCTTAGGCAATTCTTTTGTCTCAGCCTCCCAAGCAGCTGGGACTACAGGCACCCGCCACAATGCCTGGTTATTTTTCTGTTTTGCAGTTCGGCTGAAGCTGGGTCCGAAACTGCCACCTTCAGTATATAGGGCCAGTGCCCTACTCAATGAGCCACCCCATATATATATTTCTTATCAATTCTTTCTTTTCTTTGTTTGAGACAGAGCCTCAAGCTGTCACCCAGGATAGATTGCCGTGGCATCAAAGCTCACAGCTCACAGCAACCTCCAATTCCTGGGCTCAAGCAAGTCTCCTGCCTCCACCTCCCAAGCAGCTGGGTCTACAGGCGCCCGCCACAACGCCCGGCCATTTTTTGGTTGCAGCCGTCATTGTTTGGCGGGCCCGGTCTGGATTCGAACCCGCCGGCTCAGGTGCACGTGACTGGGACCTTAGCCCACTGAGCCACAGGCGCCGAACCACTACTTCTTTATTTTGTTGATTGATGGATTGAGTCATCAAGTTAGTGATTTTAATATTCATTTATTTATTAATTGGTTTGTTTGTTTGTTTGTTAGGTTATTTATGTTTGCTGGTTTGGGCCGGGGCTGGGTTTGAACCTGCTACATCCGGCATATGGGGTGAGGCACGGGTGCCGCCCTATTTTCATTTTTTGATTTTCATTTTGTTTTTTCTTTCCCTTTCCTTTCTTTTCCTTTCCTTTCCTTTCCTTTCCTTTCCTTTCCTTTCCTTTCCTTTCCTTTCCTTTCCTTTCCTTTCCTTTCCTTTCCTTTCCTTTCCTTCTTTCTCCCCTCTACTTCTTTATTTTATTGATTGATGGATTGAGTCATCAAGTGAGTGATTTTAATATTTATTTATTTATTTGTTTGTTTTTTAGTTTATTTATTTTTGCTGGTTTGGGCTGGAGCTGGGTTTGAACCTGCCACATCCGGCATATGGGGTGAGCATGGGTGCCGCCCTGTTTTTATTTTTTTGATTTTCTTTCTTTTCTTTCTTTCTTTCTTTATGTCTCTCTTTCTTTCTTTGTTTGTTTCCTTCTTTCCTTCCTTCCTTTCTTTCTTTCCTTTCTTTTTTCCTTCCTTCCTTCCTCCCTTCCTTTCTGTCCTTCCTTCCTTCCTCCCCTTCATCCCCTTCATCCCCTTCCTCCCTTTCTTCCCTTCTCCCACTTTGTCTATCTCTCTTTTTCTTTCTTTCTTTTTTCATTATTATTTTTTTGGAGATAGAATCTCAATCTCCCCCAACCCCTCTGCGCTGAACCCCTTTCCCTGAGACGGGAAGTCGGGTCCGCCACGGGGGCCGGGGACGGGATGGCTTTTCCCCAGTGCGCCCAGGTCAGGTTGTGCCGTCGGGCCCAGGGGACTTTTATTTCTCCAGGGGCAACGTGAGAAACAAGGCAGCGAGTGCACTGGGTTGGCGGTGATGTCAGCTATCCCCCTGAACCGTCTTGAAACACCGACCAAAGAGTCGAACATGTGCGCAAGTCAGGGTATCATACGAAAGTCACTGAGGCACAGTGAAGGTGAAGGCCGGCGCTGTCCCCGGCTGAGGTGGGATCCCGAGGCCTCTCCAGTCTGTGAGGGCACACCACCAGTCCGTCTCACCCGCCGCGCTGGGGAGGTGGAGCACGAGCATCAGGTGTTAGGACCTGAAAGATGGTGAACTATGCCTGGTCAGAGCGAAGTCAGAGGAAACTCTGGAGGAGGTCCGTAGTGATCCTGACATGCAAATTTGTCGTCCGATCTGGGTATAGGGGCGAAAGACCAATGGAACCATCTAATAGCTGGTTCCCTCCCAAGTTTTCCTCAGGATAGCTGGCGCTCTCAGAGTAATGAACCCGTCCACACTGTTTTATCCGGTCAAGCGAATGATTAGAGGTCTTGGGACCAAAACGATCTCAACCTATTCTCAAACTTGAAATCGTTAAGAAGCCCAGCTCGCTGGTGTGGAGCTGGGCATGTAATGCGAGTGCCTAGTGGGCCACTTTTGGTAAGCAGAACTGGCACTGCAGGATGAACCGAATGCCGGGTTAAGGCGCCTGATGCCGATGCTCATCAGACCCCACAAAAGGTGCTTGTTAATATAGACAGCAGAACGGTGGCCATGGAAGTCGGAATCCGCTAAGGAGTGTTTAAAAACTCACCTCCCGAATCAACTAGCCCTGAAAATGGATGGCTCTGGGCGTTGGGCCCATACCCAGCCGTCACTGGCAGTGCGGCATGGATGGAAGCAGCAGGGGGTTGTTGAGGTTGGTCCAGTTGTCCGTGGCAGTTGGGTGGGTGGGAGTTGGTGTGTGTGGTGGCGGGGAGGGTCCTCCTCCCTCCCCTCATTCCCTTCTGCCCCCTCCCTCTCCCATCCTGCCATCCCCAACTCCCCTCCCTGAGCCACCCACGGATGCTACGCCGCCCTGAGCCACCCGCGGATGCTACGCCGCGATGAGTAGGACAGCTGCTGTGGTGAGCCTTGAAGCCTAGGGCGCGGGGCAGGGTGGAGCCACCGCAGGTGCGCATCTTGGTGGTAGTACAAATATTCAAACGAGAACTTTGAAGGCCGAACTGGAGAAGGGTTCCACGTGAACTACAGTTGAACATGGGTCAGTCGGTCCTGATAGACGGGCGAGCGCCTGTCCGAAGGGAAGGGCGACGGCTTCCGTTGCCCTCAGCTGATCGAAAGGGAATCGGGTTCAGATCCCCTGATCTGGAGTGGTGGAGATGGGTGCCACGAGGCGTCTGGTGCGGTAACGCGACTGGTCCCGGAGAAGCCGGTGGGAGCCCCAGGGAGAGTTCTCTTTGCTTTGTGAAGGGCAAGTTGCCCTGGAATGGGTTCGCCCTGAGAGAGGGGCCCGTGCCTTGGAAAGTGTCACAGTTCCGGTGGCATCTGGTGAGCTCTGGTTGGCCCTTAAAAATCTGGGGGAGAGGGTGTAAATCTCATGCTGGGCCGAACCCATATCCGCAGCAGGTCTCCAAGGTGAACAGCCCTTGGCATGTTGGAACAATGTAGGTTAGGTAAGTCGGCAAGCCGGATCCGTAACTTCAGGATAAGGATTGGCTCTAAGAGCCCCCGCCCCCCCCCCGTTCTCCCTCCCTCGCTGCGTGTGCGCGCCGGTCCCCCCCCCCAGGTCTGCCCCCAGGGCCGTGATTTCAGTGCACCGCCTTGCCTCGGTAGTCTCCTAGCAGCCGGCTTAGAACTGGTGCGGACCAGGGGACTCCAACTCTTTAATTAAAACAAAGCATTGCGAAGGCCCACGGTGGGTGTTGACGCGATGTGATTTCTGCCCAGTCCTCTGAATGTCAAAGTGAAGAAATTCAATGAAGCACAGGTTCACGGTGGGAGTAACTATGACTCTCTTAAGGTAGCCAAATGCCTCCTCATCCAATTAGTGACGCGCATGATGGATGAACGAAACTCCCACTGTCCCTACCTACTATCCAGCAAAACCACAGCCAAAGGAACGGGCTTGGTGGAATCAGTGGGGAAGGAAGACCCTGTTGAGCTTGACTGTGGTTTGGCAAGGTGAAGAGACATGAGAGGTGTAGAATAAGTGGGAGGCCCCCTGCGGCCCGCCCACTCTTTCCCGCGAGGGGGGGCAAAGTCAGCCGGCCTCTCTGGCTGCCAGTGAAATACCACTACTCCTATCATTTTTTCACTGACCTGATGAGACGGGGTGGGGGGGCGAGCTCCGAGGGGCTCTGGCTTCTGGCGCCAATCGCCCGGCCGGCGCCAGGCAAGAACCTCTCCGAACACATTGCCAGGTGGAGAGTTTAACTGGAACTGTACACGCAGGTAAGCATGTGTGTCCTAAGGCGAGCTCAGGGAGGACAGAAACCTCCCATGGAGCAGAAGGGCCAAAGCTCGCTTGTTCTTGATTTTCAATATGAATACAGACCATGAAAGTGGGGCCTCACCATCCCTCTGACCTTCAGGGTTTTAAGAAGGAGGTGTCAGAAAAGTTACCACAGGCATAACTGGCTTGTGGTGGCCAATTGTTCATATGGACGTCGCTTTTTGATCCTTCAATGTCAGCTCTTCCTATCATTGTGAAGCAGATTTCACCAAGTGTTGGATTGTTCACCCACTCACAGGGAACGTGAGCTGGGTTTAGACCGTCCTGAGACAGGTTAGTTTTACCCTACTGATGATGTGTTGTTGCCATGGTAATCCTGCTCAGTACGAGAGGAACCGCAGGTTCAGACATTTGGTGTATGTGCTTGGCTGGGGAGCCAATGGGGCAAAGCTACCATCTGTGGGATTATGACTGAACGCCTCTAAGTCAGAATCCCGCCCAGGCGGAATGATACGGCAGCGCTGCGGAATCCTCGGTTGGCCTCGGATAGCCGGTCCCCCACCATCCCCGCTGGCGCGCTGGGGTCCAGTGCGGAGCGCCCTTCATCGTGGGAAACGGGGCGTGGCTGGAAAGGTGGCCCCTCCCTCACCCGTCATGCAACGCACGTTCGTTGGGAATCTGGTGCTAAACCTTTCGTAGACGACCTGCTTTTGGGAAGGGGTTTCGTACGTACCAGAGTAGCTCCCTGGCTGCGAACTATTGAAAGTCAGCCCTCGTCACAAGAGTTTATCCAGGCGCGCATGAGTCCGGCGCCGCGAGTGGGGGCCCCCCTTCCGGCTCCACGCCAAATGGGGGGCCCGGGCGGCGTGACGCCTCTGCCACCACACCTCCCGCCATCCCCGGGCTTGGGGTACACCCGCCTCCTCCCCGATCCAATGTCGGGAAGGCCTCTGGGGGTGCCTTTACCGGGTCACTGGGGAGAGCGAACGCGGCGGGGTCGGGGCCTATCCCGCTTGCTCTCCTGCCTCCCACACAATTGACCAGCAGTCGGGGTCATCCCCCGAGCCTCTCGCCTCCCTCATCTGCCTGGAGGGGCGGGGGCCCAGGCTATCCAGCGGCAGAGCCCCCGGGTCAACCAGAGGTCCAGATCAGGTGTTAGCATTCGGTTGAAGCTTTCGCAGGTCGACCAGATGTCTCTTTCGGGACATGGGGGGAATTTTTGTTTTTTTTGTCTTCAACTGTTATATTCTGGCCGCTTGGTGCTGGGGGACGGAGGGAGTAGCTAGCGTGTCACCACGTCGTCCTTCTACTGGAGTTTTCCACACCAGAAGGCGTCTGTTTTTGATTTACTTTCCCTTCTCCAATAGCTTGTCCCCTCCCTTTCTTTTGCTGTGCTTGTTTACTTATTTTGATTGATTGATTGATATACATACATACATACCTACATAATAAAACATACATGTAAAATTACTTCCTTCCCATGGGTGGGTGGTTGGGTACAGGGTGGCTGTGGCCCTTGGTTGGAGTGTTTGCAGGTCGACCAGATGTCTCTATTGGGACTCGGCAATGTTTCCATTCCTTTGGTTCTTGTGGTTAAGGTGGTTGGCGTGGGGACACCCGAGGCCGCGCCCCCACCCCACCCCTGCCGCGAACTTCGCTCCTGGATTTAGTACAGGGGCGAACGCGTATCTGTTTTTGGGTGTGTACAAATATATACCCGCTCGCATATATATATTTAATTTTATTTATTTATTTATTTATTTATTATTTGAGACAGAGTCTCACTTTATCACCCTCGGTAGAGTGCCATGGCATCACACAGCTCACATTAAACCCCAACGCCTTGGCTTAAGCGATTCTCTTGCCTCAGCCTCCCAAGCAGCTGGGACTACAGGTGCCCGCTGCAATGCCTGGCTATTTTAATTTTTGCAGTTCGGCAGAGGCTGTGTCTGAACCCGCCACCTTTGGTATATGGGGCTGGTGCCCTACTCAATGAGCCACAGGTGCCACCCTGTGTATATATTTCTTATCAATTCTTTCTGTTCTTTGTTTGAGACAGAGTCTCAAGCTGTCACCCTTTCTAGATTGCCATGGCATCACGGCTCACAGCAACCTCCAATTCCTGGGCTCAAGCGAGTCTCCTGCCTCTGCCTCCCAATTAGCTGGGTCTACAGTTGCCTGCACAATGCATGGCCAGTTTTTGGTTGTAGCCGTCATTGTTGTTTGTTGGGCCCGGGCTGGATTCGAACCTGCCGACTAGGGTGTAGGTGGCTTGGGCCTTAGCCCGCTGAGCCACAGGCACTGAGCCACTATTTCTTTATTATATTGATTGATGGATTGAGTCATCAAGTGAGTGATTTTAATGTTTATTTATTTATTTATTTATTTATTTGTTTGTTTGTTAGTCTACTTATGTTTGCTGGTTTGGGCTGGGGCTGGGTTTGAGCCTGCCACATCCGGCATATGGGGCTAGCCATGGGTGCCGCCCTATTTTATTTTTTGATTTTCATTTCTTTCTTTCTTTCTTTCTTTCTTTCTTTCTTTCTTTCTTTCTTTCTTTCTTTCTTTCTTTCTTTCTTTCTTTCTTTCTTTCTCCTTTCCTTTCCTTTCCTTTCCTTTCCTTTCCTTTCTTTTCTTCCTTACCTTTCCTCCCACTACTTCTTTATTTTATTGATTGATGGATTGAGTCATCAAGTGAGTGATTTTAATATTTACTTATTTATTAATTTTTTTGTTTGTTTATTAGTTTATTTATTTTTGCTGGTTTGAGCCAGGCCTGGTTTTCAACCTGCCACATGCGGCATATGGGGTGAGCCACGGGTGCTGCCCTATGTCTATTTTTTTATTTTCTTCCTTCCTTCCTTCCTTCCTTCTTTCTTCCCTTTCCTCCCTTTCCTCCCTTTTGTCCCTTTCCTCCCTTTAGGGACATGGGGGAAATTTTTATTTTTTAGTCTTCAACTGTTATCCTCTGGCTGCTAGGCGCTGGGGAGGGGGAGGGAAAAGGGAGGGGGGCGCCATGGCGCCCTCCTACTGGAGTTTGCCACAACAGGGGGCATCTGTTTTTGATTTGCTTTCCCTTCTCCAATAGCTCGTCCCTGCCTTTCTTTTGCTATGCTTATTTACTTATTTTAATTGATTGATTGATATACATACATACATACATACATA
>CAUYON010182254.1:0-28959 GCA_963573935.1 Arctocebus calabarensis | reverse complement strand
AAATTCATGAAGCGTTCCACATTTTTTATGAAGGAGGGAGGAGGGGGAATACGAAGGGAGGGGTGAGGTCAGATCGAGGGCGGGTGAATGGTGGGAATCACACCTATGGTGCATAATGCAAGGGTACATGTCGGATCTATTAAGTATAGAGTATAAACGTCTTAACACAATAATTAAGTAAATGAGATGAGGTGTATATTAACCAGTGTGACATAAACGCTCCTAATTCTATATGAAATCAGCACATTGTACCCCACAAATTCATTAATGTAAACATGATCTACATGTTTATGATTTAATTTTAAAAAATTTAAAAAAAAACAGGCTTCCTGGGGGAAGTTTCTGGAACTGTTCTATATCCTGACTGTGCTGAGGGTTATACGAATCTATGCAAGTGTTAAAATTCAGAGAAGAATACATGAAAAAGTCAATTTCACTCTATGTTATTTTTTCTTAAAAGTGTTTGTAGTTTTTGCTTCTTATGGAGAACTCATAGTTTACCCTGCACACCAAATAAGCAGCAGCCTTGACTCTGACCTGAGACTGTGTTTTTTCATAGGGTTTAGATCCCAGAAGGCCTTCCCTTCTATCACAAATGGGTTTCTGGTAAGCCCATCCCACCCATTCACCAGACATACCTAAACATATCTGTATCTCACTTAGCTTTAATCTGTACCTCCCCACCCCACACCCACACCTATATACCACTGTCTTTATAATTAAATTGAAAAATATATATGCTATGAGTGGCAGAAGTGAAAAACGGGTGGCCCAGGTTGGAGGGGGAAGGGAAAGTGGTTGAGACAGGGAATGAATCCAGCCCATACTGTGTTAAAATCTGTGCTATGTTTGGTTTGGCCACACAGTGTTTAAATTGTTGTGAGCATTTAAACATCAACAGACTTCCTTCAAAAGTTGGATTTTCATGTTCTCTTGAAAAAGGAGATGATTCTGGACTCATATTCCCACAAAGTACCAATGGGCTAGAGCTGGCAGCTGCCTGCCCCTCAGGAGGCTGTGCCCCACCAGCACCCTCCCAGCCACTACAGTCCCCAATACTCAGCCATGTCAGCCTGGCACCTGTCCACATCCAGGGTCTTAACCCCTAATGAAAGGCATTCGCAGGGTGTCTGGCACATGGACATTCTCAGGACCTGGGAGGCCTCCCTCCCTCCCCTGAAGAAAAGCTGCAGGATGAAGTTATCATCTTCTCCTCTACTCTCTGAAGCCTTGGGTGCCCTGTCTCCCTACGGGAGTGGGGAGTGACCCACTTCTGCTGGGGGAAGCCTGGAGAAGGCCCTCTCTCCTGGGAGGCCAGGCTGCTGACTGTATTTCTCTGTGGACCCAGGATGAAGGGGAATGGAGAGCTGGAACTGTCTCAAGGCAGTAGTAAGCTCAAGTCAAAACAGAGAGATGATGATGGGTGGAAAAGGAGAGAAAGGCAAATTTTCCCTTTGCCTCCTCTTCTCTCTGTTTTCAGAGCCAACGTGTATGCTCATTCTCCCCATCACGTCCAATGCTGACCTGCCATCTATCATTCTCTCCCTCTGCTGTGACTGAGGATGGAGCCCCCAGGCTACTGGATTAGAGTCTTATCTCCAGGATAGGAAGTATTAGAGAGCACTCTATAGCTGCTCCCGGGATCTGCTCCCTCCTCTGACTTATACCCACCAGACTTACACCATCTAATGTTAAGTATGTTTTGGGCTTTGTTGTGAGTTTTATTTGGTTGACAGCACTGAAATTGAATGCATATGCTTAGGCACCAATGTTCATGGACAAGGCTGCCGGTGTATGGCCTGTAGGCTACATAGGTGATGGGAGCATTACTATCCCATAGTGCTTATTTACCTGCATAAGCAGGATTTATTATTTTTGAGGTCCATTCATGTTAGCCTTGAGCTTTTCAGATATGCCTCACAGTTCCAAGGGAACAAGGTGATTTTCAAAGCACTTCCCGCCCCCTTTGATGCAGCAGGTATTATCAGCCCAAGATGAAAGTCAGACCACAAAAGCTTAGTGTTTAAAACCAACCAGAGGCCTGGAGGGAGGCCATGGGAGTGAGTTCATGCCACTCAGCCAAGAGGCACCTTTCCCGATTTCTGGCCTCTCTGTCACATCACATGCGGGACATGCACAGTATCCCGCTGCCCAAATCCTGAAGTCCTGTCTGGTATACATTGGCCTCAGAGCTGTGGACAGACTCAGAGAAAGAAAAGTCCCTGCCTACCAGCAAAGGGGTTAAGTTTTCAAGCATATGTTTTTCTCTTAAGAATAACATTTTTTTGGTAACCCTCAAAGTTTTAAGTTTCAGCCCTGAATTTAAAAATAAAATGAATACTTAGATGACTGGTTATAATTTAGCAAGAGGGGGAAAAAAATCCCACCCACCTAGAATAGTCAGTAAACTCATTTAAGGGCTTCCTCCCCCTTCTCAGCAAAAAAAAGTTAGGGCAGGCTTTACAAATGTCTTCGAGATATTTGGTAGTGCACAGGCTGTCCAGAGCCGAAAAGCCTGCAGGGTAACAAAACAGGCCGCCAAGGTGGAAATGATGAACAGGAAGATGTATTCTGAGGTCTGGCCTTTGGCCTTTTCATCTCCAATTGGGGCTTCTAACTTAGGGCCTCATATGGCTTTTTTTTCCCCTTCCATCTTACACAAACAAAGGTACCAGTTTCCCTATTCCTTTCCCCTGGATAAGCTCAGATGATGCCATAGAAACCCTGATACCTGGAAGATTTTTAATTATATTCAAGTATTATGTAAATAGCCTATCGTCTCATCTCTGTGTCTGTCTCTCTTTCTGTGTGCGGATATTCAACAATGTCCTCATAAACAATTTTTTTTTTTTTTTGCAGTTTTTGGCCGGCACTGGGTTTGAACCCACCATCTCCGGCATATGGGGCCAGCATCCTACTCCTTTGAGCCATGGGCACTGCCCTCCTCATGAACATTTTTATTCAACATGAGGCTAATGAAAAATACTGAGATGATAACTAACCAAGGACATATGTAGTTCCAACATATGCTTCCCCACACCGCCCTCTGCCCCAGCTAGCATTTCCTGTCATAAATAGGTCTCAGCTGTGTAGTGTTCTCCCGAGCTC
The DNA here is from genome assembly GCA_963573935.1 of Arctocebus calabarensis. Classification (NCBI taxonomy): domain Eukaryota; kingdom Metazoa; phylum Chordata; class Mammalia; order Primates; family Lorisidae; genus Arctocebus; species Arctocebus calabarensis. The sequence continues at coordinate 25,851 of CAUYON010182254.1, read as the reverse complement.
AAGGCACTCATGAGTGGCCTTTCCTCTGTAAAGTACCCTATTCTGTGTAACCTATCACCCACACTCTGTCCGTGTCCTTGGATGCTTCATCCAGGACACTGCTGCCTCTGGGCTTTGTGTTTCAAGACAAATAAGAGACTAGGTGAGGCTAACTTCTTCCAAACATGAAGAGTGGTTTCAAACAACGGATGGTGCAAGTAAGGGTGAGGGGAGCCTGCACAACATCCTTGGGAGAATAAACCCCTCTTTGATATGCTCATGACAAGTCACAACTGTGCACACACAGACTGGCTTAGGAGGACTGCTCACCATCATTGAGTAAATGAACACCCATTGCTGCTCACCCTGAGACCTTGCTCATGCAAGAAGCAGCCTCACTGTGAATTAGCACCAGCACGCTGGAGAAGGTGCCACCAGATTTCACTGGCGTGCATCTGGCTTCAAAAAGCAGAGGAGAAGTTCAGTGGGACTTCTGTATCTATGCCACCATCATAGGTATGACACACCTTTCTCAAAGAGGATTTCTTCTCCATTACATGAATTCTTCTCACTCTGAGGTGTTCCCTAAGGTCTCCCCAGTGGAATATTGTAGCCCATAATTGCAGTCAGCCCATTCCAACTAAATCCTCCTAACCTACCCTGCCAATCACAGGTGAACCTGCAAACCTACTCAGCCAATCACAGGCAAACTCTCCAAACCTGCCCAGCCAATCACAGGCAAACCCTCCAAAACTATTTAGCCAATAGCACATAAACTCTCCTAACCTGCCCAGCCAATTCCAGCCAAACACAATCTGCCTAGACCATCCATGGCAAATCCTTCAAACTGGTGTCATAAAGTGACTAACACACAGAAATGTCACTTTAATTAAATAGACTAAAGAAAGTTCCCAAGACAAAGACCTCTTGATCAGTCACCTGACATGAGAACACAACAGCATCACTTTCAAACTGGGCTATGTCTAAGGCTCTCACTAATTTAGAACAACTTTGATTTCACCTCTTCAAAATATAAATACTTTGCAAACTCCTGGGCAAATCACAATGGGCATGTGACATTTATCAGAACCCAGGTCATAATCTTCCTTTACTATTGATCTCCAGCCATTTCACCTAATGGCTCCCAAAGTGTGTTCCCCTGAACAGCAGTTGCAGCTGGAAATAGCATCATCCAGGAACTCACCAGAAATGCAAATTCTCAGGCCTGACCTCAGACTTACTAAATCAGACCCTCTGGGAGTAGGGCCCTCCCAGTGATCTCAATGCTCTAAAGTTTGAGAGTCACTGTTCTACACTATAACTAACCAGAAAAAGTCTATGCCAAGTGGTAGGTGCTCCTATTATAAGTCTGGAGCTCAGCAAAGTCTCCCTGCACTATTACTTGAGCCTGATAATAAATCTGGATCAATCTGGCTGATGTGAGATAGGCCTGGGTTTGCACATAGTACAGGTTCTCAGAGATTCTTCTGCAATATCAGGAACTTACCACATCAAAGTACTGATTGTCTTTTAAATTTTTCTGTTAATTTAGAGATCTATCACCTCCCTACACGTGAGTATTCTAAGTCACAACAATGTCGGTGATTGCAAGGGCTCACTTACTGTCAAAAGATACGACAAATAAGCACGATTTTTCCAACAATCCAAATGTTTGGACATCAAACTCTCAAAGCCATGGTGAAAATACAACCTGATTCTGCAACATTATAAAAGACTAGGGGTGCTGTATCCTTATGAAATCTAAAGAAGTCAACTCATAAGGAAAGCACTTGGTAAAGTTCAAAGCTCCACCAACACCTGAAGGTCACAAAACATCAACCTGTTGTGACCATACATCTTTAAAAAATTTTTAAAGCAGCTAATATTATTCCCCTTTAAATGGAAGATTTCCCATTTAATCACTTTCCTGGTTTCCCTTAAAAATACATTGATTTAGCAACACAGGACCCACATTTTCCGAGGTAGCTTCTGTTCTCCAGGTACTGACATTCCTCTTAGCCCATGTCCCTCTCTCATGTGGCATGCTGGCCCCTGAAGCCTTTTGGGTTTGCAACTCCTGTCCACTACAAACAAACTTTTCTCTTGTGATTATTACTATCTTTATGCTTTGAAAATACTTAGTAGCTACTATATTTATCTGACTTCCTAATATTTATCAAATTGCTTAGCTTAGGGAAAGTGTAGACGTTAATAGCATCCATTTTCACTATTTGTGTCCACATTCTGTTTAAAGATGCATGAGGCATGACTTGTTGATTTGCTTATTATAAACAGGAAACTTTTGTGAGTGCTTCCTGCATGCCTGCTCTAAGCATTTCCCATGAAATCTCTCAAATAACCTTCATGACACTTCTATGAAATGGGTATGACCATTATCCCCATCTTACAGATGAAGAGACTGAGGTACAATGACATCCTACAGGCTAGGACTTGAGCCAGGCCTTCCTGACACCGGAACCCAGGCTCCTACCTACACTGCCAGATTGGGAGGCACTGTCAGCCCTTCAGACCTCTGGGTCTTGTGTAAGGCCTGCCTTGGCACTCCCAGACCCAGCAGTCACCTTGAACGGGCCCTAAGTGTCACCCAATCCCCTGGGAAGTTCTGCAGACTCAGCTGGGGTGAACCCTTCCCCAACACCAGACCCTCGGGGTATATCAGTGCTCATGTGCTGTGTCAGCCAATTTCACACCACGTGATGACCAACTCTTACTGCCAGACAAGTGGATCAACATCTCCAAAAAAGATCAGTGATGAAACGTGCAGAGTTTAAAGAACCAACAGCAGTGGTCCCCAAAGTGTCAAGTAACCCCCAGAGAAATACAGAGGCATCTCTACTGAGCGCTGCTTGCTTTAAAAAAAAAAATTGACAAGCCATAATCCACAATCTTTGCTTAGTTATTCTTTATGATGACTTTTTAAAAATGGTAACTGCTCTACTTCTAAGGGCACTTTAAAGTTTGTCAGAGCTGCTGCTCTTTGTCCCAATAGGCCTAACATACTCAGAGGTACAAATAAGTGGCCAGCGAGGTGTATGACCCTTGTGCATGCTTGTGTAAGGCCTGCCTTGGCACTGCCAGACCCAGCAGTGACCTTGAATGGGCCCAAAGTGTCACCCAATCCCCTGGGAAGTTCTGCAGACTCAGCTGGGGTGAACCCCTCCCCAACATCAGTATCCCAAGTAAACAATTTTTTAGGTCTTAACATGTTATTTTAGAAGCAGGCTGTCATCTGTGTTTCTGAGATAGAACAGATAACAGATGAACAGCCAGGATTCTGAGTTCTCCAGTGCTCTGTCAGCTGTGTACCAAAGACATAGGTCCACAAGAAAGAAATCTGGAGATGGTCCTCACATGAATCAGAGTGTCACAGGGTTTGGGTTTGGGTCTTGAACTTCTCTGAGAGACCACCATCCTGGGAACCTAGGCTGGATCATATGAAAATCCCAAGAACTTTTGCGTAGGCCAGCCAGGCCAATCTAGAAGGGCTGGATCAAAAGCAAGCTGGTGGCTTCCTTAGACCCTGGCCAGATTTTCCAACCCTGGTACTCAAGGCCTTAATGCTCCAGGGCAAAAAGAGGCATGCAAAGATGAATCCAAGGAAAAGCCAATAAATACTACTCTGTAAGAAGCCCAAGGTGAAGCCAGCCTAAGCCAACTACCTATACCCAAGACTACCCAGGGCAGAGAACAGGATTAGCTGACAGCCATGGACCCACCCACTACACCCTTTGCATGAGAGTTTCATGAAGGAGAGAGGTCCAAAGTGAGATCTCCCAAAGGGCAGAGTCCACTGAGGCACATGCAAGCCCACATACCTCCAAGCTCATCTCTCTCCTCCCAGCCAAAGAATTTTAGCTTGGTAGGACCCTCATGGCAGTTCCAGCCTACATCAAAGCATCCCTCCAAGGCTGGATGTGCCACCAGCACAAGGATTTGGGAGTCAGGAGAGACTGGGACTTAATATAGCTCTTCTGGCTCTCACAGTGCAAGCTCACCTGAAACCCTCCCTGCACACCTCAGAATTAGGGTAGCATGTGAAAGGTTTTCATAAATTGTAAAGCACTATACAAATGAAAAAGATCATCATTTTTATTATTGAGCAGAGTGGCTTTTTATTAAAAGACAAAATTCTCTAAAGAACAAGCGTGGGTTAAATTAGCATTTCATATTTTAGCACTTATAATAAACACACCCTGGTGCTGGCCTGAGGCCTTGCCCACATGGCTCTTAGGGCTTTTGCTCAAGATGATCTCTGTAACATTTAGTTATTTTTACTAATGCCCAAGGAAGATTATCTTCCTCCTGGATGTGCAGACATAACACCCTCCCCCAAAGTTGGTTTCCACTGAGACGCAACAACTTCTTCCCCATGGGGATGCTACTTTCTCGATTAAAGTTTATATTGGGTGTTTCTATGTACTGAACCCAGGCTTGGAAGGCTCTTAAAAGGATGGGGGCCACCTGGTTTGTCACGAGCTTTTCATTGTGGAATGAGTCTGCTGCTCCCTTATGGGCGCTCACGAGGCTGCTGGAACCACCTGCACAGAGCTCTCATAGCAAAAGTGGGAGATGCTGTCACCATCGGGGGTGGGAGTCCAGGGCAACAGTCAAAATTGGGGCTGATGTGGATGTCCAAATCTTGGCTTTGACACTATCTGTTAAATGTTGGGCCAGTTCTAATATTCATCTATAAAATAAGAACAATGTAGTAGTGCCTACCCCATAAGCTTGTTATCCAGATTAAATGAGATAATACTTATTAAAAAGCATTTCAGTCTCCTTATCGACTTTGTGCCTTTACCTACTGACTTAACTTCATGCTTTTGGCTTTCTCTTCCTCAGACTAACTGTTTCAAATAAACGATAAACATATGACAAATAAATACCTTCTGAGAGTTGGGAAGGCTATGATGTTATTTTACATTTCATTTTACCCCATCTTCAGAACTTACTCAAAAGTCTCCTCTTTGGGGAAGTGTTTTCACAACTCCTTGAGTTGTTTTATTTCATGTGCTCCTCCTGGGTGCTCACTTTTCTAGTACTTTCACTGGGCAGTGACAATAGTTTATAGTTTAGGTGAAAAACAAAAAGTACTTCACTCAGCACATTGATGAATGTACAATGTTCAGTAAATAGCAAGTATTATTATTACTCCACAGATGAGCATTCGCATGTTGCAGAGGCATTTTGCTATGTACTAAATTTACAGATTGGGGAGTATTCCTACAGGTGAAAGCAGCATGTGGTCAAAGATGAACCTGCCCGCCTTCTTTGGGCAAGAAACAGAATGAGAGTGATCTTCTCTCATTGATTAGTCTCTAGAGTCAGCTGGAAGATTCAAAAGCATCATAGTTTCTAAGTATGTACTTCCCTTTAGGGGAAAATCACAGATGATCACAAATGTCTTAGATCACAGGACTTCTGTCCTTTCAAAAATTAAGTGTGCCAAAGGTGAAATCTTCCCTCTGGTGGTGGAAACGTGGGGACACTGACTTTTCATTGTTGCCAGTACTTTCCCAGAGGAAGAACTCCGTAAATACCTCCAGTAGACGAAGAATCCTCAAATGACAATCCCTGCCTCTATCTGAAGTGGGTAGAAGAATCGATGCTGGGTGGGGCCTGGGTCTTCAGAGTTGAAGGGAAAGATAAAAATGGCTGGTCCTCCTCTTTCTACTGCAGAGATGTTCCTTCCAGGCCTCCTCCCCTGACCCTCGCATGCCAGGACAAGGAAGGCAGCAGTGTGGACAGGAAGGAAGGGCTCTGCCTCAACACCTGCATGCCAGGTGCTTCCCCCATCAAATGAAACTTTACAACCAGCCCAAGAGATTGCCCAAGCCCCTACAGACTGGAGTCCCAGTCTACCTGCTCTGCCTCTGGGAGAGCAACCCAAGGAGACAAAGATGAGAGAACTCATTTTCTTTTTTTCCCCTCACACACCTCCAGGGACATCAAGAATGCCAGGCTTGTGAGCTCCTCAGGGTCCCCTGAGTCCTCTAGGGAAGTGGAGAAGAAAGGAAGGGTTTGCCACGTTTGGAGAGAATGCACTAGACCAAAGCATGGCACAAAACCATTTATTGGTATGGTCACACTGTTAGAAAATCTGCCCCAGGGTGGCACCTGTGGCTCGAAGGAGTAGGGCGCTGGCCCCATAGACCAGAGGTGGCCGGTTCAAACCTGGCCCTGGCCAAAAACTGCAAAAAAAAGAAAAAAAGGAAAGAAAAAGAAAATCTGCACCAGCAACACAGTGGTCTCTCAGTACTCTCAGGGAATTGGTTTCATGACGCCCCTTGGATACCCAAATCAGAGGATGCTTAAGTTCTTCACATAAAATGACAGCGGGGGCCATTGCCTGTAATCCCAACACTCTGGGAGGCCAAGGTGGGAGGATCACTTGAGGCCAGGAGTTTGAGACCAGCCTGAGCAACAAAGCGAGATCCTGATTCTCTTTAAATAAAAAAAGTGGCATAGTATTTGCATATAACTTACACATACCCTCCCATATACTTTAAATCACCTCCAGATTATTTACAATACCTAACACAATGTAAATAGTTGGCTATACTACTTCGTTTAGGGAATAATGACAAGAAAAAATGTTCATATTCAGTAGACACAGCCATCATTCTTTTTTCTTCCAATAGTTTCCATTCAGGGTTGGTTGAATCTATGGATATAAACCCGCAGATATGGAAAGCTGACTGTTAGCACCGATGCTAACACATTCATAAGAATCATCAATAGCTCCCCAGCTACACAGGACAAACTCAATCCCACAACCAAATAGGCATGAGTGAATATCTGTGTTTATTCTTCTCAAATGCTCAAGAGCATGCCCAAAGACTGCCTGGATTTTCCTTGAAAATCTGCTTGGCCTCTGCTGGGATTACTCAACCGTACTTGGAAAGGGGTGGCCTCCCTGGTAGCTGCTACTGGCTCCATATTTGGAAAGCAAGTCCTTTCACGGGGTTCAGCTGTTCCTCAGACATCCAATAAAGCTGACCGTGCAAAGCGAGAAAATGTGACAACTGTTGGAAACCCTCAGCAGCAGCCTGTGAGTAACTGAGCGCTCAAGGGAGCAGCCACTTGGTCAACAGTTAAAGCAGCCTATTATCCCACTTACACAAAACACCCACCAGCTACATGGTACCGATAACTCAATATCTCCATTCTTATCAAGTTCATGACATATTGGCCACACTGCCTCGCCACCAACTGGAGAAACCATTCATGAACCATTCATGAACCACACGCACAGGGGGAAGGGAAAGAAGAGAAAAGAAAACCCCAACCATCCTGAGTTCTGAGCACCCAGTTCAAAGATTGCCTAATAGGCAAACTGTTGGAACATTTCAGCATTGCCGGCAAACATGACTCTCTTCAGTGTTCAAGTCTCCAAGATGCTTCGGATTTGAGGAGTTTGAAAAAGAGGCTCTCAGGGCCATGGAGACCACACCAAACGCTTCTTTACAAAAAGTATTTTTTTGCATTTTCCCAGTGAAGAATTTGTGTGCCTTTTCCCAGTGAAAAATCTGTCCAAAAAGGCTTTTGAAAACACTTTAATGCACGTTGCTTCCAAAACATTACACACTACTTCACCAAGAAATTTATAATGTGTTTCCAGGGAACTCCTGGACCAAAAGAAAAAAAAAAAAGCATTTTGGTAGAAGAATGTCTGGAGATTCTTTCAAGCCAACATGTTAACAGACCTTCTCTTCTAATTGGTATTATTTCATATACCAGCAGTAATCATTCCCCCATCCACAAAGGAAATATATAATCCAGCTGTGGTGACTCCAGGAAAAATACCACATCTGTGGGTCATTGGCAACACTGGTAAGATTGCTCCAATCCAGGCAGTCTCAGAGAGTTCTTTTTTATACCCAAGATGCTCTTGGGTACACTTTTCTGAAAGTACATGTGAACTCTCCAAAACTGGTTGCTCCTTTGTATGCTGGAAATAGGTTTTCGGATCATCCACCCATAAGAAGGAGGCTCTCTTGGAATATTTTTCCCAGGACCCAGTTGTTGTAAGAATCCCCAGACCCCTCCTGGGTGGTGACTTGCACCAATGCCCTTGTCACTATCAAACGGAGAAGGGGGAAAACTAACATTCTGGGTTTCTGGAAGGAGGTTCTACCGCGTGGCTGGCTCAGGAGCTGACTCCTGGTTTTCCACTTAACAGCCTTCTGCAGAGAGGACGGCGGCCACAGTCCGGGTCGCTGCGCTCTCCATCTCCAGCGTCTGGTCTGAAGTCAGCTTATTCCTAAACGCTGGGTGGGAATATTCCCGGAGTCGCCCCCCACCCCATGACTCTGTTTTAGTCTTTCCCCAAAGCCCAGCAGCAAGCGCCTTATTTCTAAGCCAGCCTCCCACAGTCAAATCCCAGTCCTAAGCGCGCCCTGGGGGTTTCTTAGCCACAGACTTGGAAAAGAAAAGGCAGCTAGCTGAGCCCTGACAGACTTTCAAGCCCGGGACGCACGCCCTGCGGCTACTGAGCTGGAACGTCGCTCACCCCGAAACCCTCGGGGTCCCCGTCCACCCCAGACAACAGAGCAAGAAAATAAAACGAAAGTGGACTTACTGCTATGGCTTGCAGCCTTTCCTTGTGCAACTCCGCCTCTGCCATCCTGGAGAAGGGCACACAGGCAGGGGAAAAGAAAGAAAAACAGAACACACGCTGTAGTCACCCAAGGAAATCGATGGGCACCCCCGAGGGGCTCTGCTAGACACCGCGGAGAGCCGAGGGGCGCCTGGGGCCCCGCTCCGGGGCAGCGGGCAGAGCGCTGCGCACGGCGGGCGGCCCGACTCAGCCTCTGGCCCCCGCCCGCCCGGCCGCCGCCTGCACCTCACGGTGGCCGAGAACGCCGGCCGCGGGCAACCGCCGGGAGGGCGCGCTCGCCCGGCTCTCGCTCCCGCCCTGACGTCTGCGAGCCTCGCTCCGCCCCCGGGCTGTAGGGACCCGCGGCGCGGCTCGGGGCGGCTCCTGGAGGCCAGGAAACACCCACGGGGCCCCGGCGGCGGGTGACGCGCCAGCGAGTGGGAACCTGGGGACACGCGATCGCTGGGGTCGAAGTGGAGCGAGGCGGAGGTGGCGCCTCTGCGGACCAGATACCAGTGGAGGGGCGTCTGGTGGAATGCAGGACCCGAACACGTGCCCTAACTCGGGGCTGTGGCCACCGGGTTAGGGTGCCTTCTAGCTCACGCCAGACACTTGGGGACATTTCCAGCAGGGAAGGGCTGCCTCGCCCGCGCGGCCACAGCATCAAGTCAGCCTGGGGCAGAGTATGCTCATCTCCAAACAGGCCACCCTCTGGTGAGGCCAAATGTGGCTTGAAAAGGCAGCCCAGAGTTTGCAGTCCTGGGTGCTCGGCTAGGCTGGACTTGACAATCTTTCATCTGTGAAACCTTGGGTAACTCAGGTAACCACTCTGAACCTCAGTTTCCTCATCCAAAAGAAAAATGGAGGATCACAACTGTTACCTCACACAGGTATCCTTAGAGGTGAATGAGATAAAGTATAGAGAGGTGCTTTGTACAGGGCATTACAGACATCTGCTTTTTCTATCCTGTGGCATCTGGGCTGAAACTCTGAGGAGCTTCACTTCTATACCCTGTCTCTGAAAGGAAAACTCGGGTCTGGTCACTAAGATACTTTACCTGTTCTTTACTGAATATGATACCATGTGGTACTAAAGCGGATCTTCTGTGACAGGCTCCGGGCTGGATGTGACCCAGTCCAAAAGGAAATAAATGCCAAAAACAAACAAAATGTCTCTGAACGTACAGAGGGACTTCCTGGCTTCCCAGCATTCCTCCATAAAATGAAATAAACACCTGAGAAAAACCAGTGTGGCCTCTTGGGATCTGTGATGATTCTCTAAATGCAAGATTTGCTAGCATTTTAAAATACATGCACATTAAAGTCCCCCAAATCACCTGTTTCCTAAGCAAATTTTTTCAATTCAACCCGCTCCACCCCCTATCAATTTTCACAGAGCTTTTTTCCTGTCACTGGATGAGCAATTACCACTCTGAGTTGTGGATGTGCTCACCGAAATCGTTTTCCGGATTGATTGTTTTCTCTTCTTTCTCATAACAGGTGTGGGTGGAGCTGTTTGTTTTGTAAACCAATGCCAGATTCAACATCCCACTTCCATACATCAGAAACCTCTACTTTCTGGCTAAGACCCATTGCTTTCTTCAAACCTGTCATTTTCTCTTCATTTCCAGCACCACTCCCAGCAAGACAAGTTATTTGAGGGAGATTTGCTCTCAAGTAAATAAAGCTGTTATTCCTTCCTGAGAGTGACTGTGTACCCAATAAAAGCAGAGAATATAAGGTGAGGACAGTGAGGCCAGAGAGAGGTTGAGGGGTTCTGCCAGGGTTATAGAGCTGAAGCTGAAACTTGGCTAAGACTCTCCAGAGCCCATGTTTTTAACCACTGAACACAAGCTTGGCCAGTGCCACGGAGGTGAAGCAGACCCCAGTAATAAACAAGGGGACCAGAAACTGTCCCCCATCACCCTTCCACCAGCTGTCCAGATATTACAAAGGAATGATGGCGCACAATAGTGTGAACGTACTTAATGTCACCACAACGGTACACTCGAAAGTGGTTGCAATGGTTCATTTGATGGTTTGTATATTTAACCGCAAGATGTCTTTAAAAGGAGTGGTGGAGGCTCGGCCCCTGTGGCTCAACAGGCTAAGGCGCCAGCCACGTACACCTGAACTGGCAGGTTCGAATCCAGCCCAGGCCCGCCAAACAATGACGGCTGCAACCAAAAAAATAAATAAATAAAAATAAAAATAAAAGGAATGGTGGAAGGGAAATGGGGAAGGAGAAGAGCACCCTTGGGAGGTGATGAGTTGGAAAGATCTGAACTTCAGAATAGAAGAATCAAGGTTGCGGACATACCTTTATCTCCTTTGAATGTCATCTACTTTGCAGTCATAGGTCAAGAAATGAAAGTAGCCAAGGTGAGAACATAGAGCAAGAAGAGAGACGCCCAGCAAAGGAGACTGCTAAAGTGTCATCTGAGATATTTGCACTGTCCTCACCTTATATTCTCTACTTTTATTGGGTACACAGTCACTCTCAGGAAGAAAGAGGTTTCTAACGGGGTTGCAAGCTCCTAAGAGGTCAGAGAGGATGTGGACTAAGACCAGCCATTGGCTCTAGCAGTCAGGAAGCTATGAGTGTCCAGAGGGAGAGTCTGGACACACTTAGGAGAATTGAGAAACAGGTGAGTGGGAGAAAAGCACCCATGAGTACAAACTGCTCCTTTCAGATCTTCCCATGTGAAAAGAAAAGGGAAGGGAAGAGAAAGGTAGCTCATGGAAATACAGCTCTAGTCGAAAGGTTTTTAAGTCAGGGAAGATTTGAATGTTTGGGGGTCAGAGGGAATTAGACAGCAGAGAAGCAAGGCCAAGGATACAGTCAATAGAGAAGGCAAGTGTTCATCAAAGATTGGACCGGAGGACCTCCACATTAGCACTGCAGGCCAGGTTAGCCATGGAAAAAAGGAAAAATGAAGCAGGGCAGGAGGATGGAATGGGTAAAATAAGAAGGAATTTCGAGTGGTAAACTGGGGAGAGAAAAGTTGAGTGAGTTTGCATCTGGTGGCCTGGTTTTCCCAGTTGAAGGATGGGTCATTGGTTGAGACTGATGGGGTCAGGGTGGAAGTGGGGCCTCAGAAAAATAAAAAATGGTTTGTAAAGGGTGGGAAATGAGAAAAACTGAACAAGGTTCCTAACCAGAAGTCTGCATCAGAATCTCCTGAATTCCTATACAGAATTAAATTTCTACACGGTGAGGTGGGGCTTAGAGATGTGCTTGGAACCATTGCATTAATCAAATGTACTAGGAATAGACAGACCAAAGATTCATGGCAAATTCTGTGAAGTGGTTTTTATTTATATTTTCTATTTCAGGTTAATGTGAGGGTATAAACAACTAGGTTACAATGTTTGCATTTATAAGGTAGAGTCCTTCTTATAGTTATGTCCTTCACCTAAGAGGTGTTCCATATACCTTTACTTTGTGCCCATTAAGTGGGAGCACACACCAATGCCCTCCTTGCCTCCCCTCTCTCATTCTCCTCCCTATTCCTCCTCCCCCCAACTTGAATTGAACTGAGTTTTTCTCTTATGTGGGTGTGTATTAGGTGGTCTGCTGGCTTCATATTAGTATTGAGTACATTGGATATTTGCTTTTCCAATCTTGCAATACTCTACTAAGAAGAATGTGTTCCACCTCCATCCAGATTAATACAAAAGATGTAAAGTCTCCATCTTGTTTATGGCTGAATAGTATTCCATGGTATACATATACCAGAGTTTGTTAATCCATTTCTTCAGTGGCATTTAACTGCTGGAGGCTCACAATAAGCAATGGTTGTATTTAGGATTGTCAAAGCAGGTATGGCAAAAAGTCAGATGAGAGAGGAAATTCAAAAAAATGCTAGATCCTGGGGACTTGACCAGTTAGGAAGTCCATCAAGCTCTTTTTTTTCTTCTTCCTTTTTCTTTTGACTGCCCAGCTTGTGAACGCCTTCCCATTTTGGGGGGAATTCCCATACCATGAGCATTGGGGAGAGACAGAGCCCTGTCCCATCATGGAATCTGCAAAATGCTAGACATTTGCTTCCCCAGAAGCTATGGCCTGGCATGCCGTCTGGGCTCAGTCAGGCACACGCACCTACCAAGAATTTTGAAGAGATGGCATTTTAGAGAATTCTTTCAGGCTGGTAGCTCACCTTTGGTCTTGCCTATTGCCTTGAGCTTCCTTCTTTAGATTTCCCATCTATTCTGTGAACTACCTAATACAATTTCAGTTCACCCTTTTTTGGTGTCTATCATCCAGAATCCATTTCTGTTGCTGGTGACTAAGGGCCCTAAGTGAAACAGGAAGGCATATAAAATGATCATAGCTTGGTCAAGGAGCAGAGGGAAAATAGTTTCTTCTCTATCAACACTTCTCCCTTCAAATCATTAAATTTCAATATCTTAAAATCATTGAACCATTACAAATACAGACATTTATAGCCCAAATTAAGTCATTTCTTTAATAAACTTTTATTGCATAACTATTTTATGTTAGACATTAGACTATGGCCTCATATTGTAAAGAATTCATAGGCTAGTGCCACACTATATTGGTGATTATTTGCCCTCCAAACATTTAAAATCTGCAAAGATACATTACGATGGTGCAGGGCAGCGCCTGTGGCTCATCAAGTAGGGCACCGGCCCCATATACCAAAGGTGGCGGGTTTAAACCCAGCCTTGGCTGAATTGCAAAACAGAAAACTAGCCAGGTATTGTGGCCAGTGCCTGTAGTCCCAGCTACTCGAGAGGCTGAGGCAAGAGGGGAATGACCTAAGCCCAGGAGTTGGAGGTTGCTGTGAGCTGTGTGATGCCACGGCACTCCACCGAGGGCGATAAAGTGAGACTCTGTCTCTACAAAACAAACAAAAAAAATGGTGCATAATATTTTAACAAATTACTAGTTCTTGCTAAGATGGGCACCATCTGTCCAGTTTAATGCTTTTAATGACAGGTCCTACATTGCAAAACATACAAAAAGATATGCAAAATATATGTTTTGTTAATAAAAATTTCAGAATCTATTTTGGAACATGAGGCCTTTGGCAATTAGGAATGATCATGGCCTATTCCCTTGGGAGAAAACATGAATTCTGTAAACCAAGGGGGAAGTGATGTGCCAAGGCCTACTGTATGAGCAAAAGTTAAAGTCTGATTGTGCAATACCTATGAATGGGAAATTTCTCAGCAACCTGAAGTTTTTCTTGGACAAAAGTAATTTTGAAAGGAATGTCAGGGTCTCCCTAAATGTGTGTATTTGTATTAGCTCTCTTTTGCCCAGGGTCTTTTGGGAACTCATGGTCATTTATAACATAGGTAATAACCATTCAGAATCAAAAGAAGGGCAAAACTGCTTGGGGTCCTCTTAGCTCCTATGGTTGTCAGCAACTTTGGAAAACTGATGGGATTTCAAGTAGGTGTGAGATTCAAATGGTAGATCCACAGAGGGAGTCCCCATGGAGCAAGAGGACAGAGAAAGAAGTTAGAAAACAGAGCTCCAGTGTGAAAATAAACTAGCTTGGATGCTGCTACAAGTATATGTTGACTAAGATCTCTACACAGAAGGTTGAAAACGAGCAATCAGAAATTTGGCTAGAATGAATATTAGTATTTCCCCATGATGCTTTCCTTTTCTCTTGGTTAGGTCTGACAAAGGCTGTTCATTGATGTGAGTAGGTAGAGGGGACTAGGTGGTATAAGGAGAGTGTACAGGAATTAGAACAGAATCATTAGAGATTATTATTATTATTTTTTTTTTTTTGAGACAGAGCCTCAAGCTGTCACCCTGGATAGAGTGCCGTGGCATTATAGCTCACAGCAACCTCCAATTCCTGGGCTCAAGCGAGTCTCCTGCCTTCGCCTCCCAAGTAGCTGGGACTATTGTTGTTTGGCGGGCCCAGGCTGGATTCGAACCCACCAGCTCAGGTGTACGTGGCTGGCGCCTTAGCCCGTTGAGCCACAGGCGCCGAGCCCATTAGAGATTATTCTACATGAACCTTGCTGTGATATCGTGCACAAATCACATAACAGATCATAACTGCAGTTTCCTTAGTTATAACATGGCCATAAAAATAAGTGCTGTCCAGTCTCACTGGACTAGTGTATCAAACGGGTTTGGGGACAATAATGTGTTATTCAGATGTCAGTTCTGAACAGTCTTGCTAATTATAAAAGTTTTAAAAAGTGGGATCAGGAAGTAGGAGGTAGATATGACACAGAAAAGATATGACCTCCAAAGATAGGTTAGAATCTCAGCCCCTTCACAAGGATATTGCAAGAAACAACGATAACAATATGGAATGCTTGTGATTGCCTGTAAGATGGGCCCAGAAGTGGGAGGCCTAATTACTCAATCCAGTCATTACTTTACTATAAGTGGCATTGACCAAATAAATGAATTACTTGATTTTATCCACCCATATATGTAGGCTTCTTTTTTTTAAGTGAACTATCAGTATTCTTAAAATTTCTCACATTGGTGGGTACTTCTCTTTTTCCATCTTTGAAATAGAGAATTCTGTGCTGTGCCATTATTGTCCAGGAATTTCTTTACCAGAATCTCCTTTTAATGATTCATAGACATCTATGATCCTATCTTTTGGAATGGGTCCATTTAATAATTACAAATAAAAAGGACTTAGGAGAGGATTTTTTTTTTTTAAAGAGGAGATGGATTAAGTCCTAGGAAAAGATAGAAAAGAAAGCTTAATTTAGGAAGAAAATGATAATGCATGCCTACATATTAAAGGTGCTGCTGTGGTGTAATCAATCCTCAGTTTGGGTATGAATTAGCTATAAACTATAAAGTCTTTGGGAAGACCCTAGTCCAGTTATCTGATGCCAATAGACACAGTCAGGTCATTGGCTTCATAGAGAGCTTAGGGGCCAGCCTAGTTTGCCTTAGCACAATGACCATGATGTGCCCCGTCAGCTTAGAATCCCTTTTTGTAGTGTGGCAATCTACACTTTTCATTGTTAACCAGGATTTGATAATGCCATGCACATTATACAAGTCAGCATTGCTAACAAGAGAGAGATTTCCTGCAGGGTTGGCAGTGGAGGGGTGATAGTCTACCCACTAAATCCTGTCCACTGTGCTGGCTAGGGAATGCATAATGCATTCAGGAAGGCCTAGCTTCAGCTCCCACCACCTACAGATGCTGTGCCCGCCTGACACCCTCTGGAAAAACAGAGATCTCACCCTTGCATGTCCACCATCCATACGCTGGCAAGATGAATCTAATTGTGTCCAGACAGTCTGAACCTGTCTCACTGAGAGAGAATAGCCAGATAGTCTCAACCATTGCTCCTTGCTAATTAATGTGCAACCCTCCTAGCTGAGGCCTCCTGAACAAATTGCCTTTTCCCAAAGCGTAGAGTGGAATTAACACAAGACAACAACTCTACCTCAGGTCCTAATTCTACTCTGCCTCTTGTATATGACTTCAGACAACTGACTTACCTACTCTGAACTGAGGTTCTCTATTAGTAAAATGGAGCAAGGTTTTCTGTTTGTAAATTGAGAGATAGATCACTATCCCCACAAGACACTTGTAAGATTAAAGGAGCTCATGAATGAGAACGTGCTCTGAGAATGATAAATTCTCCGAGCGTGAAGAACTACAGGAAAAGAAAAGAGTCAAAGTTGGGGCTTAGAGATGTGATGACTGACTGGTCAGGGGAAGAATGTTTGGAAGACGCCACAAAATTTATAGCTGCCACAGGCTCTATCCTCCAGGAGAAAAGGCTGGGCTAACACATAAGATAAAAGTTGCTTCCGAGTTTTGGATGGGTTTCTAAGAGATTCAAAACAGTCAGTGAAAACAAGAGGCACCAGCCAGGGCTCTCGTTCACCCTTTGATGTTTCTCAGTCACTCCAGTCATTTGTGCTTTCTGGGGTCTGAAGACAAATAGCCCTACATTTAATTGCTTACATAAAGGCAGAAAAGGGTACAGTGGTCTAACAGTGAGATGGGAGAAAGATGAGCAGGGAGAAGGAAACAGAAAACGCGGGTCCTTTGTGTGAGCTGTGCATATGCCAGACCTATATTTGAATCTCCTTGGTCTGTGTTGACTTTCACGTGCATTCATTCAGAGCTAAATTTATCCCACTGGAGGGGCGGGCATACTTGGGGAAGTGGGGGTGGGAAGAGAGTAGACACAAAGGCAAATGCTTGACTGGGAGCCAGGAGCTTTGTGGAATTCCCTGGAAGAAGGCCGTGCGAGCCAGCACATGGAAGGTAGTCATGGGAGGACCCTGTGCAGACCGGCCACAGGGGGGGCTTTTCCTGGGAGCATTTGTACCCTCCCCTTCTGAGGGAGCCATGAGCAGGAACAGGACTACAGACCTTGTGTATTAGAGAAAGCAGTTACCTGACTCCCATGAGCTCCCCTAACTGAACTAACCCTTCTGGAAAAGAGACTCATGTGCACTCCAGGCCTCCCCAAAGAAAGCGCCATCTGTCCCCATGGACTGAAGAAGGGGAGCCACTGGCAGAGCCATTACTACTGCAAAGTAGAGCTTGCTCTCTTTGGGGGTATCACGTCAGTTGCTCCTGCAGGGGCAGCTCCTCTGGGGTGAGAGGGGAGGTTGTTGCATGCCACCATCTGGCCTGGACCAAGTGTTGTGCCTCTCATAACTGGGGATAAAATCATCATCACGGCCTGTGCTGCAACCCAGATGCCTCCTGGTGGTTCTTCTTAGTTTCCTTGCTTCCCACTCAGCACTGTCCTTTCTCCTCTAGTTCTTTACCTCTCATTCACCTTAAAGAAAAGCCTTGTTACACTATCTTTTGTACATGGACAAGTCCTTGCAATTACGATAGCTTTTCCTGTGTTTGGAGAGTTCTCTGATGGAACTGAAGGCCTTCCTATAGATCAGGCAGTCAATTTCCATCCGGGACTCTGTCCCCATCCTTGTATGAGATTTCCCATCACTGGTTTGGGCGGGGAAAGGAGATTCTGGAGTTCTGGGATGGTTCTTCTTTGTGTTAGACTCAGCTAAGTCACCAGAGCATCTTGC
Organism: Arctocebus calabarensis; assembly: GCA_963573935.1. Classification (NCBI taxonomy): domain Eukaryota; kingdom Metazoa; phylum Chordata; class Mammalia; order Primates; family Lorisidae; genus Arctocebus; species Arctocebus calabarensis. The sequence goes on along the minus strand of CAUYON010182254.1, from coordinate 8,221 downwards.
TAGAGCTTTACCCGGTATTTGGCCTTCTGTACCCTCCACTCCTCCCCAGAGAACTTGACACCTTCTTCATCTGTTTGTCCCACTCCAAATTTGGTACTTTCTCATACCATGAGCTATGCCTGGAATGCAGCCACCCCTTCCCTCCTCTAACTTCCCAAGTCTCCTCTTGTTAACTTCATGGAGTTCCAGAAATCCCACTCTCTCTGGATATGCCTGTCAGTCCCTTTGCAAAGGGAAAGAGGTTATTCCTTCTAATTCCTAACATAGTGTGTGACTTGCAAATTGATTGCTTGGCTTGTCACTCTTTCAGTTAACTCTAAAAATCATAATGCCACAACCTTGAAGGAGATCCTATCACATGAACTGTTGTCTCTCAAGCCACGATGATGATGGTTTGCATGTGATGAATCCACTTAAGTTGAGAGGAAGCATTGATGAGATAAACTGGACCTTACATTCCAGTTCTTACCACTTCATGACCTCGAGAAATTTACTTGACTTCTCTGAGCTTATTCTATCTGTAAAATGGGAAAGATAATAGTATTCATTTCATAACATTATTGGAACACTCAAATGAGATAAGTTATCTAAAGATCCTAGCATATTGCAAGTGCTCCAGGGTTTCTATTTTATAACTATGAGCACAATTTTATCGATTGATACCTAAATCCCTCTGGACACATTTCTGTGTAGATGTTCCTATGTGCCAGTGAAAACTCAGTGGCTTGCTCTCTTGAGCACCAGTTGGGCCTGTATCCAAGGTGGCCCATGAGACAAGACCAGAATTTGCTCATGGATGCTCTTGACTCCTGCTAACCCGGTTATAATCTCTTACCTGCAGAGTTTGCAATCCAAGGTCTTGATGCTGTAACTCACCTTTCTGCAACAATTTGGCTATGCCAAATTTTGCATGTATCCTAAGAGACTAAAGGAGACAGAGGCACAAAATATTCTACTGGGTGGTTTTCGCTACCCTCTAGAACTGAGATTTTAAGGTTTAGGGGAGGGCAGGTCCCAGAATCCTTTTAAGAATCTGGTAAGAACTATGGATTCTTTCCCAGAGTGGTGCACACACCCAGGGTATTTTGTTCATAGTTTCTGGGGTTTCAGAAACTTCTTAAATTCTTACAAGGATATTCTTAGAAGAACTATGGACCTCTGGTTAAAAAAAAAATCTCTTCTCTGAGGTTTAAAGTATCAGAGGAACTGAGAGAGGCGACAGGGAGTAGGTTTCTCTCCAGGAGCCAGAAAGCCCCCTTTGGTTACTAAAGCAAGAGCACAGGCTGTCTGGGCAGCTCCTGCTCAGGGGCTGCCCCTCTGACCTAGACAACCAACAGCTGCCTGCTGCCGCTCTCTATGCCAGTGTGGTTCAACCTTTTTTTTTTTTATCTCGCAGCACACTTGAACCTATAGTTAAACTTCTGTGGTACACTTAAATTACATTGATCAAAAAAAAAGAGTAAAGAAAAGAATATACTTACTATGCTTTGAACTACTTTCAAAAATAATTTAATTAATGATCTTTAAAAATTTTCTTGGCACACCTAAGATCCTCTTAGGGCACACTGGTTGAAAATCACTGCTCTCTGCTCTGAGAGCTGCCCTTCCCTGGTTTCTTGCTACAATGCCAACAATCCCCTCCCTGGGCTCCCAACCGAAGCTTCTGAGCTTCTGACTTACGGTGTACCTAATCCTTCACTAGGTCTCCCCCAGAAAGGGCCCGCCCTGCATCTACACACAGTAGGCATCCTTTCAATCTGGTGTTCCCTCCCAGGAATAGCTTGAAAGTGCTTTCTATTCTATTCTAAAAAAAAAAAAAAAAAAAAACACCAAACAAATAGATATCAGGACCTTGTCCTTCAAACTCATTTAAATAAAACACAGTACAGAGTTGAAACAGAATAATAAGATAGTTTGTCCATGTCACTCCCACAAAGCCTAGGTCCTGTCTCATAAGGCACCGTCAGGAATAGTCTCCAGTACTCAAAATCCACTTTCCAAATGCCCTTCTTGGCTTCAGCCTCCAGCCCGGGTTGGGTGAAGTCATTTAACTTTCAGTTGGGAACTTGCAGCCAGAATCTAAACTTATTCCAAAATCACTGGACCCTCTAGCTTCCAAGCAAAACAGTCTGCCACTGAATTAAAGACACTGTTAAGTGGGTTCAGCCAAAACAAATGGACCAGGCTTTTCATTAATAAGGGGGAGCAGCTTTTCCAAGAGGATGACCTAATGAGTCCAGGGACTGATGAGTGTCAGGTTTCAAACCCCAGAGCCTCTAGATTTCACACTTGCCCTCCAAGCCAACAAAATCACAAACTTGATAATCCCATTATTTAAAAAACATTGCAATAGCCCCAGCCCTCAGAGAAAACATTTATTTGGTAAGAATATGATCATTGGTGGGGGGAAAAGTGGGTAAAGGTACACTATTGCCACTTTACCTTCATAGGAATTTAAAACTATAAATATAAAACTATTTTATAATAAGGCAGAATAAAGTGACTGAAGTACAAACCTGAAAGTTTCCAAATGTTTTTCTAGATTACATAAAGGGTTGATTTGAGGATTAGAGAGAATAATTTGAATTTAAGTGTAAATTTTTTTTTTAATTTAATAAATCACTATATGGTTCTGACTTTGGCCTTGACTATGGCCCTTAATATTTACAAGTGCATTATAAATATTAACTAATACAATACTTATAATAGCTCCATCAGGGTAGCACCATTACAATCCCTATTTTATAGCTGAGGTACAGAGGGCGGCTCTGGTCACACAGCCTCTAAGTGGCAGATATGATAATGATGGGTGATTAAACTTGCTGTTTGAAGTATGCGCTTATGTGGGACTGTTTAGATGTTAGGAACATTTAGCTTTATTCTAAAAATTTGCAATTCAAAACAACTAGAAGAACTCAAAATGTTCCCAACACCCAGACATGGAAAATGCTTGAGGCGGTGGGTTTCCTAAATACCCTGACTTCATCATTACAATTTCTGTGCATGTAACCACATATCGCATGCATCCCATAAGTATGTACAAATGCTATGTAACAATAAGAAATTTTATAAATAAAATGTATGCATTTGAAAGAGGTCAAGATGATTTCCTTCCTACTTAAGAGTATCATCCAGTTAATCACCACAAAAAGAATAGTCAACTGAGGCAAATTCTTCTATCATTCCTTTTTATCCTTCCTCCCTCCCTCCCTCCTTCCTTCTTGTCTTTCTTCCCTCCTTCCTTTCATCCTAGCCTGTGTATCAGGCCCACACTCTGAACCATGTCCCACATGCTGGAGATCAGCTGCCTTTTTGCACTAACAATCCAGGGAAAGGAAAGAGGCATTGAAAGTAGAGAAGTTCATACCACAAAGTTAGAAATGCTCTAAAGAAAACCACGCTAAGGAGAGAGTCTGGCACCGGGTGATGGTTTAGGTGTAGAAGGAGGAAGGCACAGTCCATCAGAGCAACCTGCAGGGAGCCAGTGATGGGGTGGCGCAAATGCCGATGAAGAAGGAATAGAAAGCCACTGTGGTGGGACTGTCAGCACCATTGAGGGAGGGGCGAGGAGGCCAGAGAGTGGCTGGACCAGGTCACAGCCCTGAGAGGTGATGCATTTACATTTTATTTTTATTTTTTAATTTTTTTATTAAATCACAGCTGTGTACCTTAATGCAATCATGGGGTACAATGTGTTGGTTTTATATACAATTTGAAATGTTTTCATTGAACTGGTTAACATGGCCTTCATCAATAACTGTATTTACTTTTTGAAAGATCCCGCTGGCTGCCAGGATGAGGAGGGGAGGAAGATGTGAGCAGGAAGAGCAGGAGGACCCTGCAGGATTCACGTGAGAGGTCCATGAACGGCCCCCAAGATGCCCAGGTCCTAATGCCTGGGCCTTGTGAATAGGTTACCTGAGATGGCAAATAGGACTTTGAGGTGGCATTAGGGTAGGCACAGGCCCTGATGGAAATGATACATGGACAGATCTAGGAGACCTCGACTCTGGGGTTGGGCGAAGGGAGCAGGGGTGGACAAGAGCACAAAGTCTGCTGAGCAGAGCCCAGGACACACAGGAGAGGGAGCACAGACCCCCTGGGTTCAAACCACAGCCCGGATGCTGACAAGGTGAATGCTAACACAGGAACATCACCCATTCTCTCAGATCAGGTCCCTGAACCAGAAGATAATAGAGCCATAACAACCCATTATCAGTGCTTGGAGGGTAAAAGGAGATAATCCATGGGAAGCTCCTGGCACAGTGCCCGGCAGGTACCCAGAACGCTCATCAACACTGGCCAGCAGCAGCCTTACGGAGGGGGTCGAGGACACTGGCTGAGAATGTTGGCTCCGGGATGCTCTGGGTTCCAGTCCCAGCTGGAGGGGACCCTGAACAAAGCATTTAAATTTCATCCTCAGTAAATAGAGGATGATAATAATATCCCCTTATGAAGTTCATGAGAAGTTCTGTATTGGCTTTTATTATTCTGATGATGAAGATAATAAATAACTCACAGATTCTAAAAATTTAATTACTGTTGATTTTATATCTTAGGAATGTAAAATATGGAACAAAGACCTAAGGGATAGGTTTGCCATGTAAAAAGTAAATCTTTATAATCAGGTCTTTAAATGACTCACTATTTTTACCTTTCAACACGCAGCAAGAGATGGTGGGGTTAACATGAAATCCATGCGTGATAAATGAAGATGCTATAGTCTTTGTCTGAAGGGTGATTTCGTGATGCTGGGAACTCCATGGAATACAACCAGGCAGAAGGCTTCTGGTTTCAGCCTGAACTCTGGGGAAGGGTGAAATCCCAGCGTTTATAAGGAGATCCAGCCCTTGAGAATTAAGATCCTATGTTAGCTGGCTCTAATTTTAGCCTTCCACTTCCTCCCTTGCTCAGTTTGGACCAAATTGAGAGTCAGGGTACTTTGACATTTAATGACGTTTGGGAAACACTCAAGTTATTTCTGCCCCAAACAGGGGCAACCATGCTGTTATCCCTCAGCAGGGTCATCGACTCGGCAGTTTGACAGACACACAAATGGCTCTTTTATGGGCAAAATGATGACCCTGAGCTCCACAATCTGAAGAGCTAAGTGCTAAGTGTATAGTATGTCCTTAAATACTTTCTATTTTTTATAGCTAACTCTTTTTTTCAGATGAATGTAAAGGTACAAACAATTAGGTTACAATGTTTGCGTCTGTTAGGTAGAGTCCTGGCTGTACTTGTGTCCTGCACCCAGGAGGTATGCCCTATACCCTCTTACCCTTTCTCCTTCCTCCCCTATCTTGAATTAAACTGAGTTATTCTCCTATGTGGGTATGTATTAGATAGTCTACTGGCTTCCTAACAGTATTGAGATGCTGGATTCATGCTTTTGCATTCTTGTGATACTTTACTAAGAAGAATGTGCTTCAACTCCTTCCAGGTTAATAAAAAAGATGTAAAGTCTCCATCTTTTTTATGGCTAACTAGTACTCCATGGTGTACATATACCACAGTTTATTAATCCATTCATGGGTTATTAAATACTTTCTGAAAGAACTTCTGAGACAGTACGGATGGTAATGAATGTACACTTGACATATCTTTGTTCTCCCTTTTGCCTCCAGCTATTTTGGGAATAACTGACAAATAAAAACCATATGTATTTAAGGTGAACAATGTAATTTTTAATGTTTTTCTCTTTTGAAAAATTTTGTTGTTTTTTTTTTTTTTTTGAGACAGAGTCTCAATCTGGCACCCTGAGTAGATTACTATGGTGTCATAGCTGACAGCAACCTCAAGCTCTTGGGCTCAAGCAATCATCTTGCCTCAGTTTTTGTTTTTTTTTTTAAACAGAGACAGGGTCTCACTCTTGCTCAGTCTGGTCTTGAACTCCTGAGCTCAAGCAATTCATTCGCCTCAGCCTCCCAAAGTGGTGGGATTACAGGTGTGAACCACCGGGTCCAGCCAAAGTTTTAAAATTTTTTAATAGATTTCGGCGGTACAAGTTGAATTACATTACATGTATATATTGTATAGCAGTGGATGGAGACTGGGCTTTGGGTGTACCCATCACCTAAACAGTATACATCATACCCTGTAGGTAATTCCTCACTCCAGCCCACCTTACCCCTTGTGAGTTTCCAAGGTCCATTATACCACTCTGTGTGCCCTGATGTAACTATAATTCAGCTCCCACTTCTACTTATAAGCAAGAACATGTGGAATTTATTTTTCTTGATTACTTCACTTAGGATAATAGCCTCCAGTTCCATCAAAGTTGCTTCAAAAGCCATTATTTCATTCTTCCTTATCACTTCCTGGTGTATGCATACCCCATTTTCTTTTTTTTTTTTTTTTTTGAGACAGAGCCTCAAGCTGTCACCCTGGATAGAGTGCTGTGGCATCACAGCTCATAACAACCTCCAAGTCCTGGGCTCAAACAAGTCTCCTGCCTCCACCTCCCAAGTAGCTGGGACAACAGGCACCTGCCACAACGCCTGGGCATTTTTTGGTTGCAGCTGTCATTATCGTTTGGCGGGCCCGGGCTGGATTCGCACCTGCCAGCTCAGGTGTACGTGGCTGGCGCCTTAGCCCATTAAGCCACAGGCACCGAGCCATACCACATTTTCTTTATCCGCTTCTCAGTTGATGGACACTTAGGTTGATGCTATATCTTTGTGATTGTGCTGCTGTAAACATTCAAGGGCAGGTATCTTTTTGATATAATGAGTTCTTTTACTTTTTCCTGGGTAAATACTCAGGATTGAATGGTAGATCTACCTTTGGTTATTGAGAAATCTCCATACTGATCTCCATAGAAGTTGTACTAATTTACGTTCTCACCAACAGTGAATAAGTATTCCCTTTTCACTACACCTGTGCCAATATCTATTGTTTTTTGACTTTTTAATAGCGGCCATTCTAATTGGAGTAAGATGGTATCTCATTGTGGTTTTAATTTGCCTTTCCCGGATGATTAGTGATGTTGAGCATTTTTCATGTGTTTTGTTGCCACTTGTATACCTTCTTTAGAAAAATGCCTGTTCACGTCATTTGCCAACTTTTTAAAGGGACTGTTCAACTTTTTAAAGAGACTGTTTGGTTTTTTCTGGCTGAGTTTCTTATAGATTCTGGATTATCAGTCCTCTGTTCTCTGCTGGACACATAGTTTATAAATATTTTCTCCCATTCTATAGTTTATCTCTTTTATTTCTTTTGCTATGAAAAAGGTTTTTAGTTAAATCTCATTTGTTCATTTTTATTTTTATTGCATTTGTTTTTAAGATCTTAGTCATAAACTTTTTGTATAGGCCAATGTCCAGAAGAGTTTTTCTTAGGTTTTCCTCTAGAATTTGTATTGTTTCAGGTCTTACATTTACATCTTTAATCTACCTTGAGTTAATTTTTGTATATGGTGAGACAAGGAGATTCAGTTTCATTCTTCCGCATGTGGCTCTCCAATTTTCTCTGCACCATTTATTGAATAGTGTATCCTTTCCCCCATGTGTGTTTTTGTCTGCTTTGTCAAAGATCAGTTTGGTTGTAGGTATATTATTTTAGGGATTCTCTATTCTGTTCCATTGATCTATATGTCTACTTTTGACTTTTTAATAGAGACCATTCTAACTGAAGTAAGGTGGTATCTCATTGTGGTTTTAATTTGCATTTCCCTGATGATTAGTGATGTCAGTACCATGATGTATTGGTTACTGCCAACCGTGCAGTATAATTTGAAGTCAGGTAACGTGAAGCATCTAGTTTTGTCCTTTTGGCTTAGGATTGCTTTGCCTATCCAGGCTCTTTTTTGGTTCCATGTAAATTTTAGAATTGTTGTTCTAAATCTGCAAAAAAATGGCATTGATATTTTGATAGGAATCACATTGATTTTGTATATTGCTTTGGGAAGTATAATAATTTTTATAATATTGATTTTCCAATCCATGAGCATAGAATGTTTTTTCCCTTTATTACATCACTTATGATTTTTCTCACAGTGATTTATAGTTCTCCTCATGGAGATCTTTTACCTCCTTGGTTAAATTTATTCCTTGATCTTGTCTTTCCTTGCCTTTATTTTATTTATTTTTTTCTTTCCCCCTTTTCTCCTTCCTGCTTGTTTTACTTCTTTCCTTTATTGATTTTATTTTATTTTTTTTCAATTTCTTTTTTTTTTTTTTTTTTTTTTTTATAATTTTATTGAATCATAATTCTGTACATT